>CAJNDV010024302.1:0-29459 GCA_905221635.1 Symbiodinium sp. CCMP2456
TAGGATTTAGGGTTAAGGGTTTAGGCACCATAATGTCATAAAGCAAAGCATTCAAAGCTGAGCCGCCCCCCAGGAAATATCACAACGCCAAGCACCCTAAACCCCGATCCCTGAACAGTACAGAAAAGCCCTAAACCCTAAANNNNAAACCCAGAGCCCTGAAACCCTAAACCCAAAACTCAAACCCTGAGCTGTGTCGAGGTGGGAGCACTCGCAGCCACTCAGGGAAGACTTCGCGAACTGGAGCCTTTCTTTATAGAGGGGCTTTGTCGGGGTTCAGGGTAAGGGTTTGGGGTTTAGGGTTTAGGGTTCAGGGTTTTTTGGCCGGTGTTACGAGGTTTTGTAGAATTCTTTTGGGATGTTTCGAGTGCTTCATGAGGTCTCATACAGTTTCTACGAGGTTTTGTGAGAGTTTAGGGGTTCAGCGTGTAGGCGTAGTCTTTGGGTTCCATTTCTTGTGCTTGCGGCTTCAGAGGATCATCTGGGGTCTGGCTAGGGAATGTAAGTTGAGGTACCATGATGGGGAAACCCTGGTAGCATTTATTAATGGATCTCCTTACCAAGAACTTGGAGGCTTAGGGGACTTAGTAAGTAGGTTGTAAGTAGAGTTATAAGTACCCTACATGGAGTTACCCCAATTATAATCCTACTTACAACCGAATTACTAAGTCCCCTGGGCCTCCAAGAACCCTGCTGTTGTGAGGGCTGGCGGACTCCGTGCCCCAAGAAGGGCACCGTTTCGGGAAAACTCGGGTCCCAAAGGAAAGGGTCCTTGTAATAGGTGGGTGAATACAGTGTGTTCGTGTATATAAATATATCCACATATCTATGTATCTCAGGATGAATATATATATATATATACACATATGCATATATATATATATACACACATGTACTGATATACATACATACATACATACATACATACATACATACATACATACATACATACATAGAGTTTTATTCTCTGTATATACACATGTGTATATATATATATATATATATGTGAGGTCCCTCATTTCTCAAGCTCTCAAATGCTTGATGCTGAACTGAGGAAACAACCGGAGCAGACAAGTGACCATTGCAGCCTTTGCCTGAGTCTGGCAGGTCACAAAGTCTATGGTCGATCTCAGCGTCCGACATGGCCTTAAGTAATGTAGGGGCCTTACTTGGAGGCCCAGGGGACTTAGTAAGTAGGTTGTAAGTAGAGCCACAAGTACCCTAAATGGAGTTACCCCGATTATTATCCTCCTTATACCCAAATTACTAAGTCCCCTGGGCCTCCGAGTAGGGGCCTTAATAGTCAGATTCGGGTGAACCCCACACAACATAGGTAAATGGTTAAGGCCCCTATAGTATCCCAAACCGTGATGGCGTCTTGCCGGTGATAGATAGTGTCCCGAAGCGCTACATCCTTGTAGCACTCGCTACGGTAATGCAGGATAATATGCCCAAACACCCTTTCGTAATTATCCAGGCCCCTACAAGGGTTTAGGGTTGGACATGCCCGTTCCTGAGGGCTCCTAAATACAAACATAGCTTCTAACCCCCCTCCCCCCTCCCGAAACCCGCGTGTAACGGCTTCGAATTCACGATTCAGGGTTTACGCTGTTCCGCGTGCCGGGCTGAAGCAAGGTTCCCAGTACCCCCTAAATTCCAAGGCTCAAAGTTTCTGCAGCAGCTGCGGACGCATTCGGAGATCCATGACCAGTTCTGCTTTCAGTGGCTGCCTGCCCTGGGCAGGTGCCATTGGCAGGTTTGGAAGGGTTGTCATACAGAAAGTTCTCTACATGAGGGTCCCCTTTGGGGTCCTGTTATAAGTGCCGTAGTTTTTGGGGACCCAAATCCCTATCCCGTAAACCCTAAACCCTAATCCCTAAACCCTAAACCATCTAAGCAGAAACAATGACCAATATTTCTCCTTCGGATTCCTTATTAAGGCTATAGGGTTTAGGGTTTAGGGTTTAGGGTTTGGGGTTTAGGTATAGTATCCCCAATGTCGTTCTAATTATTGAGGCCTCGTATTATAGGTCTCTACAGGGCTTTGTACGAGTTGAGGGTTTTGGGTGTAGGGTTTGAGTGTTTAGCTAGGTGGCAATTTGGGAAACTTTAAAATTTCCCTTATGGTTTCTATAGAGGTACCTATTCATAAATACTTTTCAGGGCCCCAAAACGACAACCCAGTTAGGGTTGAGGAGGGGTACGGGTTGTTTGAAGATATCTGAGGACTATCGCTGTTCGTTGTTTCAGGACCCTAAACCCTAAACCCTAAACCCTCAAATCACGGCAGCAAGGTTTAACGCATTCTGCCGTTGTTCTTCCGACATTGAACCCAGATTTGGGTTCAACCCAGAGACCCAAGCACTAAACCCTTGAAGACACCACCAACCTTCAGCCCTAACCCCCCCCCTCCCCCCAAATACCACTGTATAAGTAACCACACTAGGTGTAGCTACCTGATGAAAATACTGGGTGCGAAGTCCGATCATCTTCGCGAAAGCCCAAATCCTAAAAGGCCTTAGACATTTTCAGGTGGGTAGTTACCGTTATAGGAGCGTTATAGAAGGTCTATATACCTTATAGAAGCCCTCTGGAAGCCCTATATTCCCTAAATTCGACACCTGTAGTTTCCTTTAACTAAAGCCTTAAACCCATGTTACCCATTGCTGCCAGGTTCGGTACAGAACCATGCCTGACGTTGGATGTGTGCCACGGTTGTAGACTGCGCTTGTGTGGTCACTTTTCAATGCGACGAGCTTGTTGCATACCCAGAGAACCCAACACCCCTGATTTAAGGAATATACCGTTACGCCCCCTTTAATTTAAGGTCTATTCCTGAACTAAGCGGGGAAATTGGGTTCTCTGGGCATATTTTAGCATAATGTTGACACGGAGCCCCGAGGATCATGTTAGAGCCATTTTATGCTACACCCTAAACCCTAAACCCGAAACCCTACGGGGTTTAGGGGACGGGAGCCGAATTCTCTCGGCCTTACGGCTTTTTGGAGTGCATGTGCCCAGGCCCCTACCCAGAGAACCCAATACCCCCTTAATTAAGGAATAGGGTTTAGGGTTTAGGGTTTAAATTATAAGGGCCTTAATTAAGATTATGATTTAAGGTATATTCCTTAATTAAGGGGTATTGGGTTCTCTGGGTACATAAGGGTTGGGGGCTTACGGACGTCCGTGAACCTTGAAGCTTAATTCTGAGCTACTCAGTTTAGAGTTTCGGATGTTGTGGGATTTATGAGGATTTTAGGCAATCCTAAGCCCTCAAGCACATCCTAAACCCTGAGCATGAAGAGAACCCTAACCCCTGAACCGCGGAGGATCAGCCCTCAAATTGAACTCTAGGGTTTAGGGGTTTAGGGTTTAGGTATCCCTGAACTTCTACGCGGGCTTAAGGTCCTGGAATCTTTCAATGCCTGGTGTCGAGTTGTGGGTGTACAGTAATCCCAACCGGTCCACGCATCCCTAAAATCCCCGAAGCCTAAAGAATAAACCTGTAACCCTTCCCCACACCCGTTCTCAACCCATTATGCCCAAGTCTTACAGCAAGGGTTTGGGGCCTAGACTAGGGTTCTTTGTCGGGTTTCTATACGCGGGGCATAGGGCCGTGGAAAGGTGTAGCGACCCTAAACCCTAAACCCTAAACCCTCAACCCTCAACCCTACACCCTACACCCTAAACTGACGGGCCGGAACACTGGATTAGGGTCCCTTTTAGGGTACTTATAAGTCTACTTACTAAGTCTCCCGACCCTCCAAGTAGAACCGAACCTCGGGTATCCGAATCCAAGGTACACTCCCGCCGTGGTCAGCACTCCAGGACCGATTCCGGGGTTTTGGATGTAACTTATCGACGTTTTATAGAGAGCCCTCGTGGACCCATTGAAGCAAACCCCCTGAACCCGATAGAACCGTGACTTTTCCTTGAAAAGAGCCCTAAACCCTAAACCCTAAACCCGAAGCCCTAACCCTAAACCTTAAACCCTAAACCCTAAACTCTAAACCCTGAAAGGACGGAACCTTACCTTCCAGAAGCCCTATGGAGCAAGAGCCTTAAAGCCTGTGCAGTGTCATATAGGGGCCTGAATAATTACATCTGCTATTTGGGGTTTGGAGTTTAGGGTTTGGAGTTTAGGGTTTAGGGTTTGGCATTTGGGGTTGCCTTATTATAGCTATAGTATCATGGGGCAACGCCCCTACATGAGTGTCTTGAGGAAGGAGTTAATTTGAAGTTGCCTTAGGTGGGGTATGTGGTAAGTTCTGTAGAGCCCTCATCGCAGACACCCTCCCTTTAAGGCTCTTCGTATTGAGATACGGTATCAGAAACGTTATGTGGAACTGCTGAAGTGTGCAAAACGATTCCGTAGCAGATCGGCCGCAGAAGTCGATCAAACGATTCCGTAACAGGTCCGCTCTGAAATGAGCTCGACTAGAAACTGCTCGAATTGGATCTGCTGGACCCTACCTTAAGGACCCAAAACCTAACTTTTTGTAGGGTCCCTATAAATCCCATAATAGGGTGTATAATAAGAACCTACAAAAAAGTGGGTTTTGGGTTCTTAAGGTAAACCCTAAACCTCAAACTCGACTCTTCCACCCACGTCGGACCCCGTACCGGAACAGCTCTGGTCCCGTCATTACCCTAAACCCTAAACCCTAAACTCTAAACCCTAAACCCTAAACCCTGAACCCTAAACCCTAAACCCTAGACCCTAAACGCAAGCTCCATGCCCGGAATTAGACCACCCAGGAGCTGCACCGTCCGCTGCCCTGCCTGATCTGCCCTGCTCTGCCGTGCCCTGCCTTGCCCTGCACTGCCAAGGAAAGCGCGTTGTGGGCCCAAGGGTTAGGAAGGGTCCAAAACAAGAGTGTTGTACACTTTGAACACCTTCAATCTACCGTCGCTAATGATCTTGTCTCATTCCTGCGCCTTAAACTCTGAATCCGCAGACGCAAAACCGCCACGCAACGCCCTACGCCCTGCATCCCAAACAGAAAGCCTGAAGCCTTAAACCCTAAGCTCCAAGCCCCAAGCGGCAAACTCTTAAGCATCAAGCCATGACCCGGTAATATAGGGGCTGTAAGAATTGGGGGTTCAGGGGTTTAGGGGTTTAGGGTTTAGGGTTTAGGGTTTAGGGGTTTAGGGTTTAGGGTTTAGGGTTTAGGGTTTAGGGTTTAGGGGCTGTAAGAATTACCTATACTCTTTTGGGGGTTCCTTATGACAATTATAGTATAATTTGGGCCCCCAAACCCTATTCTAATTACTAAGGCCCCCATATTAGCTAACAGTGCCAATGTGGGCCAACAGACCAGGAAGATAGCTCGTGCCGTCATCTTCTAGGTCGGGTAGCATCAGTCCATGTATCCCAACAAAGGCCTCTTGATTGATGCTAAAGTCTACAATGTATGAGGCTCCCTTCACCCGGAAAAAACTGAGCTCAATTGGGTCAGACTCCTCTCAACCGTCGTCCTGCTTAACCGAAAACTGACACCGGCTCTTCCAAATTCCCATAGGAAGGCCCCATAAACCCTAAGCCCTAAACCCTAAACCGCTAAACCCTAAACCCTATAAGCCCTATAAACCCTAAACCGTAAACCCTGGACCAGGCCATGCTGTTAGCTTCACCGGCTCCCTGAAAAGTGGCAGCGCCCACTTGAAGGACAGCGGGTTCAGGGTTTGGTTCTGGTAGTTCCCCGATGTCCTCCAGGGATAGAGTGGCATCAGTTTCTGTGGAACTTCCCTAGCCTTACATGCCCGAAGGGTCCAATGTACCCATATAGTAGAATGTAGGATTCTTGTAGTAGGAATAGTTATTATGATTTGGGAAAGTATCCCCTAGAACAGTACCTAGGACCCTTTGGGCTGGCCGGGCTTAGGATTAACAATGTAAGTCTCATCTTCTGTCCCCTCCTGAGGACCTCACTGCGGAACCTTGGTCTTTGGGGTGTAGTCAGTGGATGACCGATGGTCGCCCCTAAGTAGGGTTTAGGGTTTAGGATTTAGGGTTTAGGGAAATACCTATAGTCTCCATTGTAGTTCCTTTTTTTTGGTTTAACCAATTAAACCAGTTATAGAGCAAGAATTTTATAAGGTATCCCCAAAAAAGGAACTACAATGGAGACTACAGGTAGTATTGACGGCAGCTCATGGAAGGAATGGGCCTTAGTAGCCTTAGAGTCGAGAGGACTACCGGGTTTAAGAGTCTTTTTGAGCTGCAGGTCTGGGTATCCATCTTGAGTGTTTAGGGATTTGGGGGTTTAGGGTTGAGGGTTCAGGGCCTTGAATGGATCCCCTAAGACCCGTTGTTTTTGTTCCGGTGTTTCGGTGGGCTATGGTATACAAGAATTCAAGCACTATGTGAGCGAAGCTGGCTGCCTTAGAAACGGTTTCCGGCTCGTTGGAACCCTAAACCCTAAACCCTAAACCTTAAACCCTACACCCTAAACCCTAAACCCTAAGCCTTAAACCCTACACCCTAAACCCTAAACCCTAAACCGCCCTCATTGGGGGGACGGTGCAGGGTTCAAGGAAAGCAGCCCGAAACCTTCAACCTCAAGGAGGCCTTGAGCCCCATGAGGATGTGTACACTTCCTATAGGCTCCATTGTAGTTCCTTTTCTGGTTTGACCAATTATATAGTAGGATTTTATAAGGTATCCTTAAAAAAGGAACTACAATAGAGACTGCAGGTTATGGTCCGAAATGGACTTGAAGATCTAACTCCCGAGCGACCTTAAACGGCACTCTAAGTCTTTAAGGGGGCAAATTGAGGCCTAGGGGGGGGGGGGCAAACCCCAAAGGGTCCAAGTAATAGTGTAGTATATACTTTGGGGCCCAAATACCTACTAAGTACCTACTATAATGGTACTTGGACCCTTTGGGAACCCAAACAGCCCTTGCGCAATATATTTGAAACCCTCAGCGCTGGTTGTGGATCCTAACAGTTAGCCGAAGTATGCTTGAAGCCAGGCTCTGTTCAAGTCCTGTGATGCCGTTGTCGTTCCGAGCCGCAACGAGCCATTTGGCATCGTCGTGCTGGAGGCGGTTTGGGTGCGGCTGTTTTTTTTTTCAGGGTCGACGTTGGGGCTTTACAATCCGTCTTGGGGTGCTTCAAGCCGTGACTATAACTAACCCTACACCCTAAAATCTAAACCTAAACCCTAAAACCTAAACCTTATAAAGCCTAGAAGCCTTAAGTCTCAAGCCCTGAAGCCAAAAAATCTTATGTAGGCCTTAAACCGTCAACTCCCAAGCTCGAACCCTAAGCCCTCAGCCTGCAACTCTAGGCATTAAACTTTTTTACACGCCAACGATCGAACATCTTCAGGAGCATACTTTGGGTGCAGGGCTAGAGTTTAGGCTGAAATCCTAACCCTGCACCCGAACCACGCTCCTGAAGATGCGAAGGTTAGGGTTAAGGGCAAGGGTTTAGGGAGTACGGTGTGTGTTCTGTTTTTGTCGCCCTCTTCGAAGGCGTGGGCCTCCGGTAAGCCTGTCGTAGCGACGACCTCCGGTGGACCCCGCGACTTCGTGAAGCCCGGGGAGGACCTTTAGGGTTTAGGGTTTCGGGTTTATAGGGTTTAGGGTGAAGCCCGGGGAGGACATTCTGACATTTGTTTTGGTCATGGGGGAGGGCGGGTCATATAGACAAGAGCATCAGAGCATCATGTTGGTTATCAAGGTTCCATAAGGGTTTAGGGTTGTAAGGCCTACGGGTTTGAAGTGGCTGCCGCAGCTTCTTAGGGCCTGGGCCACTTGGGGTTGTTCTTCTGACTGGGCTTTTGTTATGGGCTATGTTCTGGGTTCCTGAGGTTATTGCTAGGTTGGCTGGTCTTTACTTGCTATGTTTCCTGTCTATGCGTGTATCATAAGTCTGTTGAGGGGCCTAGGTTTCGGGTCAAGTGCTCAAGCCTAGGTCTGATATTCAGGTTGTGGTTTCGTTTAAGGGCTTGGGGGGAGTGTTGAGACCAACGGGATTTTGCATACACAGACTCATGCTCAAAAGCACAGAATCACGTGCGCATGCTTTTTGTTTGCGTTTCAATATTTGTGTATGGTTGCCGTCTGCACGATCATGTGCACTCAATTCTAGGCAAGGGCTTTGTCTGTATCTTCCGTTCAGTCAATTTCCACGTCAAGACCCAGTTGACAAAATTTAGATCGGGGTTGTGAATGACATCTCAGGGTGTTGACCATGATCACGGCGCAAGGTTCGTGCTCAAAGCCTCAGGCTTGGGATGACATAGGTTGATGAATCAATCACGCTCTTCCGAATTAAAGGCTGCAGTTTCTTCGGGCTCGAGGATTCTTTGGGGATGGCTGCAGGTGCTGAGGGCTATTGATTGATACTTGCCTCCGAGGTCCGAGGCCTCAGAGTCGGGCCAGAGTTTCGGGTTGCAGAATTCAGCTTTTCCCGGCCTGAAGAGGCTGTGATATTTAACTGGTATGTTGATTACCTTGGGTTTTCAAGGTGTAGGACAGTGTACTTTAATGAACTTGGTGTGTCAAGTTGGACGTTGTAAGACAGCCAAGCTTCCGGCAGCAAGGCAACATTTTGAAACTTGCAGTGCCCTACTGAAGGCAGTGTATACACATATCCTTCAATATACCCTTGGTGAAGCCCTGTTGCCCTTACCAGCGGACATTCATGAAACGTTGGGGGCGCTCGTGTGCGTGGACCTGTTGAAACATGTCTGTTTGTTCTCGTTCCGTTACATGCGAGGACATTGGAGCATTCATGTAACCATGTCTGTGATCTGGGCATGTGGCTCAAAATGTCGGGTGTAGGTCTGGTGCTCCGTCTTGATCTTCTGCAAAGAAGTATCGTGTCGAAACATGGGCTTGCACACCCGGCCACACGTGAGCGAATGATCTGCATTGCTGCGCGCACCAGGCAACCAGCTTGCCACATGGTGCTTTCACCGAAAATGTGGTATGGATGCGTGCTGGAGGCGCGATTTGTTTCGGGCGGGTGGCAGGTAAGTTCTCATGGTCGGGTTTCAAACGCTTCTGGCACAATCCACTGTGGCACAGTCCACAGCGAAGGGTATCGCAGGGTATACATTGATGGCCAAAGCTACTTCGTTCATCGCTTGGTGGCCTCAACCTTCCTGGGCCAACCGCCGGATCCTAGCAGGTGGCAGGTCAATCACTTGGACCAGAACCGCGAGAACAACCGCCTGTCGAATTTGGAGTATGTTTCTCCTTCCGAGAATCAGAAGCATTCTTGGGCCACCAACTTGGCTCGGCAGTCTGGTGCTGCCAAACAGAGCCAAGCGGTTCTATGGCGACCTTTGGGTGAAGAGGCTTGGACATTATGTGCATCGCAGCACAAAGCAGGAAGAGTGCTGGGTGTGCCCCAGGCAGCCATCTCGAGGTGCTGCCGCGGTTTGGCGAGGAAGTCACGCGGAAACGGGGTTTGGTACGAATTCAAACAAGCTCCCATCATTGAGCAGAGCGGTGTCCCTTCTGAGATTTGGAAGCCTGCGCGGTATCCAAATGAACCTGGTCTTATCCCGAACCTATTGGTCAGCAACCACGGCCGAGTTTCACAAACAAGCCGTTGCATTGAACATGTCTGTCGCGGTACCTACCTTAGCAGTGGCTACTACTCTGTCAAGAGGGCTGGCAGAACGCTCTTAGTCCACCGTGCCGTTGCTGCGACATTTCTCGGCCAGCCAGAAAATCCTGATTTCCAGGTCCACCACAAAGATTCGGATCGGGGAAACAACCATGTGCAAAACCTGGAATATGTTACTGCATCACAGAATGTGAAGTATTCTTGGCAAAGGAGGCCTGCAAAGATATCTGGCATAGCTGTGCGAGCATGCCTAATGGGAGGTGACGCTTCGGCACGATGTTGGCTCCAGTTTGAGTCGCTTGCAGCCGCGGCTGCGCACACTGGGGTCAATGCCCAAAAAATCTCACGTGTCTGCAAGGGTCTTCGTCGCGATGCCTCCTGGCAGTTCGAGTTTGCGGAGGAGCACCACGAAGGTGAAGATTGGCGTCCTGTGGTGCTCGAAGGAGCAAGGCGATCGCAGACCTGAGCTGTCAGAGATGCAATCAATGCCTGCTCAATCTCTTCAAGGAATATAAAAGCTTGTGAGTGCCGTTGGCTTTTGTTCTGTGGTTAAAGAGATCTGCAACAAGATCCCTTTCAGCCCTTCCGACCAATCGCTCAGACGATTCGCTCGAGGGCCGAGCCCAACTATACAGTTTTGGCAAGTCCTGCAGGGGTCCGCTTGGAACGCGCTCCGCACTAAACACTCAGACAGTATGTCCATGCGGCTGCGGCATGCATTCGTAGCATCTGCAGGGCATCCCAGATGCAGTGATGTGCATGACTTCCCCCGGTTCCCTCATCGTGTTTTTCAGCTGATGACGCAGCGAATCAAAGCAGTAGCCCTTAAATCGTCCGAAACCTGTCTGCATCCCCTACTCGAACCTTAAATATTTAATTACGCTGAAACCTTACCGCCTAGATCCTAAACCTCAAACCCCATAAGCCCTGAACCCTGCAGCCTTCAACTCCAAAACCCGAAGCCCTAAACCCCATGAGCCTTATACCCGAGCCCGGAAAGGACGGCTACCTCGTCGATCCGGACCCCGGATCCATCGCCTGGGGCTGCTGCAAGATCCTCGAGAACTTCGAGCATTCAAGGCCGGAGGCTTAGAGTCTGTTTGGGTTGTTTTGCCCTAAACCCTAAACCCTGAACCCTGAACCCTAAACCCTAAACCCTAAACCCTAAACCGTGGGGCTTAAGGTTTCAATTCAGAGCTTCGTGGGTGAATTTCAGGGTTTCGGTTGACTTGAGCCGCTAGGCCAATTCCTGTGCACCCCGGGCCTCTCTGATACTCAAGAACGAAACACAGTGCAGAAGGATTCAGTAGGGTTTAGGGTTTAGGGTTTAGGGCCCAGAATACTGTATCAAGACTCACACTTAGAAACTGTAAGGCCTCTCCGAAGGGTACCTTGAGGGGGTCCTGGTAGCTGGTAGGTGCGCGAGTCTTATGTTTCGGGCTTTGGGATGTTGGCTGGGATTCGGGTCAAAGTACATACTGTGCAGGTACAAATCAAAGCCTTTCCTAATACAGATCCCCAAACCCTACGATCAAGACCCTTGAAGCACCCGCACAGGAATTCCCGAAGGTAGTTATGGAGACCCTTGTCGAATCTAAAGGGTAGCCCGAAAGCCTCTGAGGTACGAAGACCTGTTGTTATGAATACCCCCATAAAAGGCTTAGAGAGCCCTTGTAGATTCACCCTACGGGTTGAGTACTACGGTTGATGGTATAAATCTTGCATTACCCATAGTAAGGAAAATACCATAATTCCCGTAGTTTAGGGTCCTTAAGGTAATGCAGGATTTATATCATCAACAGTAGTACCGGCTCATCCCCATGTCGGAGAGTTCTTAGGCAACTTCCCAGTTCTCTGTGGAACACAACGCCCGACAGTGCAGGATCCTTACCTATACTGCAGGGCCTAGTCATTAGAATGGGGTTTTGGGTTATGTTGTAGTATAGCAGTTATAGCTACAACGGGGAACCAAAACGTTTCTGAGTCAATAGTTATCTGGGCTAAACCAAGTCCTTAAACTTCCCCCGAAACGCTGGGCCTCTCATTCTGGTTTGCTGTTGATGCCCTAGCCCTAGCTGCGAATGCCGTACGTGCCCTTTGGCGGCAATGCCACATCCCCGTGAGCCACAGCTTCCGACAAGATAAGCCCTATAGCCTTAAACCCTAAACCTTAACCATTCACTGTATAAAACTTAAACCACAGCAATAAGCCTTAAACCCTACAGCCGCCAAATCTGAAGGTGGATGGGCAAGAATGCCCAGGCCAAGGCTATCCGTGACTTTAGCTGGGAGAACATCGCCGTGCAGACGGAACAGGCGCGATGCAATCGGAAGTCAATTTGTTCAACAGAGCGGCTTTAGCATGGAGTCGGGCTTTGGCAGGGATGAGGGTGTCCAGTAAAGGGATCATAGAAGGAAGTCACGCGCCCAAGTAACTCCAAAGCGTTCAGTTCATTGTGTTTCCCCGGGTCTCTTGTATGTGATGGCAACTTTCTGGTTACATGGGTCTGCATGTATTCGGTGGTGTGTTGCTTCCATGTTTACATGGAGTGTTGGTGCATGTAGATGTTGCGTTTGATTGTGGGGAGGTTAGAACGTGCATCATATACCCCGAGACGAATTCTTCAGCCTTCTAGGGGCCTTGAGAATTAGAACAGTAGGATTTTGGTATATCATGTGTATATCATATGTATATATGTATTTTATATGCAGATATCTATATATATATATATAAGTGTACAACGCTGCAGGGACCATAAGAGGATGATATATACTAATTGTTAAGATCCGATTATTAACGTCTAGAGTTTGCCACAAGGATGCAAAAGCAGCTAGCTGCTGGAGCACCCATGCCACAGCCGAGGCCACGAACCATGAACCCCCACGGTTCCATGAAACCCGATAGAATAAGACTCTAAAGCCCGAAACGGTGTAGGGTGTAGGTAAACCCTAAACTCCTAAACCCTAAACCCTAAACCCTACACCCAAACCCTAAACCCTGAACTCGGGGCCCGAAGACCCGCACAACAGGTGTACTACAGCCTGCTGAACCTGGAGGGCGCTCCTCGCAGCAACGACAGAGCTGCCGGCGCTCCGATCGCCAACGCGCTGCCGCTTCCTTTGCAAAAGGGTTTAGGGGTTTAGGGTTTAGGATTTAGGATTTAGGGTTTAGGGTTTATAAATTAGGGTTTAGGGGTTTAGGGGTTTAGGGGTTTCGGGGTTTAGGGTTTAAGGTTCAGGGTCTAGGGCTGTTAGGATTGGCTCTTGTAGTCAAACTCCAAGGGATTATTTGCAATCGTGTTTATACTGTGGTTGAAAGTGCGCTTGAGAGGCTTTCGGCTTTATTGTTGGGTTTACCCGTGCTTTCCAACGTAGTTCCTTAGTTTGCACTGACCAAAATGCAAGTAGAGGTAGAATTCAGGAGTTCGGGGTTGATGTAGAGTTCGGGAGCTGGAGGGTTGAAAGGGTTCGGCGTCCTTCATCCTAGACCCTAAACCCTAAACTTCAAAATCCAGTAAGTTCGACTGCTCTTCGGGGCATGTAGGTTCTGAAGGGCATCAAGGGCCTACAGTGCTGGCTGCTCTCCTTGGTTCCCCAATACCAAACCTTTAAAGTTTACCTTTTTATTTCCTTGGCTTATTGGGGAAGTAAGTTGCTATTGAGGACTCTTTTAAGGGTGTCCCGGAAAGCTTCGGGGGCTCCAGGGAAAGCGGCGCTTCCGGTGATCGGGGCAAACGTCGAATCCCTGATGTTGGAAACTTTGAGACCCTAATGTAGGGGCCTTAATGATTACCTATACTATTTTGGGGGTTCTTGATTGTAATTATAGTGGAATAGAATCCAAAAAATATTCAAAATATTAAGGCCCCTACCCGAACTCCCTCAAACTCCTACCCGGCACCTTCGCACCCTTATCGGAGCCCGTTACATGGCAGATGACATATACTTGAAAACTACAACCTTGCACTCACGAAAGCCCAAAACGGCGACGATCAACTCTAAAGTCGATGCCCTTCGCATCCGAATTTTAAACCTCACACGCCACTCCAGCAGCCCCCCCAACCCTGAATCCCCCATCTCCCTACACCCAAACCGTAAAAGCGTAAGCCCGCAGACCCCATCCCCGGTGTGCGTAGGAGTGAAAGTTTCAGGGTGAGACACTTACTTGTTCATTTATTACCATAGTGGTTTAGGTCGTACTTGAAGAGTCATGGATAGGTGTTGTAACTGCATCCAGAAAGACAGCAACTATGGACTGAGCACGTCTCCTGCAGGTTTAGTCGGTACAGTCTTTGAGCTGTAGCGCAGGTTTCACAGGGTTTTGAAGATTTCTGCTCTGATTATACAAGGCCCCTGGCGGAATAATGTTTTCATCGAGACTCGACATCCTGTGCCCACAACCCACAAATCCTGGGATTGTCGCAAACACCAATACCTGCCCAACAGACCCCTCCCCGCAAAGGCTGGCAGAAAGATGCTTCAACATGAAGGTGGAGGTCTGCTTTCTGGAGGGTAGTCTCTTCGTTACAGTATTATGAGGGTTCTGTGATGGCGGTGGGGGGCTTAGGGTTAAAGTGAACCGCCTCAGGTGCACATGTATGGTTTGCGATTGAGGGTGTAGCGTCTACGGTTGACAGTGCCAAGGGATATGCTCGAGCCTTGTGTCCTTGGATTCGTCTTCCGGCACGGGCGTGGTTTCGGGTTGTATAAGTTGCAGATGTTCAATCGGCCTTCGTGCCTGCGGACTAACGAGCTTCGATTCGATCGATACGATGCAGCGCAAGTCTCGCCTGTTCGGGTGCGGTTGCACTTTCTTCAGCCTTCACAATAGCCCATTGCGAGTGTGATGCTGATGATGTTGCTTTCTCATCCTTGCTCCGTGACTTATTACGCGTCTGCCAAATCCTATACCTGCCCGACCCTAAACCCAACACCTCAAACCCTCGCCCCAGCCTCCGAACTGCAGCACCGAGATGCTTGCGATGAGGGCGCAGACGCCCTGCGAGTAATTAAAGCCTACAGGCCATAATACTATATGATGCTAAATATCCCACAGGCCATAATAATATTGTATGATGTCAAAACATGAACTTGGGTATTACAGTCAGTCATGATAAGTTTTTGCTGTCGACCCTATGTGTCTGTTGCAGTGGAATCTGCTCCCATATCGAGTGGTTTATTGAAAGTATTCGTTTAAGTAATATGAGGTCCTTAATACTTACCTATAGTATTGTTGGGGTTCCACATTATAGGTATAGTATGATATACCCCCAAACCCTATTCTAATTATTAAGGTCCCTACATTAGGCTCTCAATTGGTACTAGAATCCTTCCTTATGGTTCCAGGATCTATGCAAAGCGCCCCCTGCATCCTAAACCCTAAACCCTAAATCTAAAACCATAAACCCTAGACCCTAAACCCTCAACCCTAGATGGCGAATGTAAGATCTATCTTGGGCCCTTCTTTCCTCGAGTCGGCAGGATGGTGACCAGTTGGTCAACCGCGGCGTCTCGCTGTTAAAGCCCCTTGGCTTTGCAAGCTTGGAGCTTACGAAGGGGTTCGTGCAGTTTGCGTGCATAGGTCAGAGTTCCTTGGGGTGTTCGGGTGTTGGGCTCTAGGGTTCAACGTAGGATTTCAGGGCTTAGGGTCACGGCTCTAGGATTTTCAGGGTGTAGGCTTCAGGGTCTAGAGTTGCATTAAAGTCCTGCCTGTAGTCTCCATTGTAGTTCCCTTTGGGGGATACGTTCTAAAATCCTTAGTATATAATTGGTATAAGAAACCCAAAAAAGGAACTACAATGGAGACCATAGGTAGGATTTCGGGACTTGGGGTCACGGCCCGAGGATTTTCAGAGTGTAGGCTTCAGGGTCTACCCATAGGCCCCATAGTGGTTCGTTTTTGGGATCACCTTATGGGAATCCAAAAATATGAACCCCAAAAAGGAATTACTGTGGGGCCTATGGGTATAGGGTTGCATGTAAGTCCTGGGTTTCCAGCAGCATCTAGCAGGCTATCTCTCTCGCAGTCACGGCCGTGTTTCTTCTTCATGGGCTGGGATTTAGGGTTTAGGCTTTAGGGGCCTGCGTCTCAAGACAGTAACACTGACGAGACCAAGGGCTACCCGCCCCATAGAACAGTGTAGGAACCTGAGGAGCTTAATTAGGGTTCTTGATATGAATCCTAATTTTTGGCGGGGTTGTGGGGCCAGGCTAAGGGCAACGTGAACTAGCAACATGTTCTCTAGAGGCATTCGACCATCCCTGGTGTGCAGCAGAGTGGCTTCAATGAGGAAAGGAATCCCCATGCCAGTCTCGTGGTATGTAGGGTCCTTGGTTCGTTGGCCTTGGTTTTCCTTTTAGGGTTCCTGTATTCAGGTTGAATAACAAAACATAAGGTACCCGTGTTATGAAGGGGAGATTGGAAAACCTAGGACACCTTTTGAGACCCCGAAGAGACAGCCCGTAACGCCAATCTCTGATAAAGCTCCTCCTGTAACCCTTGTAGGACCCGTACAGTACAGTAACCTCATAATCACGCATATAGAACCCTGTCCAAACCCTACACCCTAAATCCCTGAACCCGTGAACCCTAAACCCAAGCCCTACCCTAACCCATGTAGATTACATGCACATACATATACATGTACTGCATGTATATGTATATAGTATATAGCTCGATATGGATACAGATATAGAGCAGAGGTACAGATAACAAATATAGATATATACATCTATGTATACATATGTATGTGTATATATATATATACGCACACGTACACATAATGCATAAGCCCTAGACCTGACCCTTTGGACCTCTAAGCCCTTTCGAGGCTCATGAAGCTGGCGACAGCTTCCCTCAGCGGCGACGGAATGATGACCTGGATGAGCCGCCGCGGCCGCACACAGTTCCCTAAGACTCCCAAGTTTGAGGAAGCTTGCAGACAGATCAATGGTCTTTGCTACCTAGTTTGCGGGTTTGAAGTATGTAAACTTTGTAGAGAGAGAGAGAGAGAGTATCTACTGCCGACGTTGTGGTATTCAGTAGGTACATCGTGCCCGCTTTCGGTGTATTTGCATGTTCTGACAGGTTTTAGAAAAACCCAGAGTATGTATGCAAAATTGCCTCAGGGTTTAGGGCTTCAAGGCTTAGGGTTCGGAGGGTTTATGGGTTTAGAGCTTCGACGCTTGAAGTTTCAGAGGCCGTTATCTAAATTCCCGTGACAGTCCCTGTGAACGGACGACCCTCTGTGGCTCTTCATCGCTGTTGGCCACATTCTTCCCCACGCCATTTGTACAGAATCCTGGCATTACCCATAGGCCCCATAGTAGTTCCTTTTTTTGGGGGTTCATATTTAGAACCCCATAAGGTAATCCCAAAGAGGAACTACTATGGGGCCTATGGGTATATAAGACCCTGAAGTCGTTTGCGCGACACCCTCGCTCCCCTGAGCTCGGCATCGTAAACAAACGAACCTAACTGCCGCAGAACGGAACACCCACAGGCAAAGCGCTAAATCCTAAACCCTAAGCTCTAAACTCCCTAAACCCTAAACCCTAAACTCCCTAAACCCTAAACTCTAAAACAGGACCTTAGACTTTCAGTATCCTCACTACAGCTTTGCTCCCTTAGCCTAGCACTTAGCACCCTTCCTCCGACTTCGCCCCGTCTCCCCCGATTTGATGCTAAGGCTCGGAGTTTGGCCAGATTGATCCGGTTGACATGCCGCGACCCGGCAACGGCATCTCGCCCGATTTGCGGTTCTGGATTCAGGTCAGTATTAGGGTTTAGGGTTTAGGGTTTAGGGCTTCTCAAATTTAAAGACGCGGCTGCAAGAATCTGAATCGCGGCAGCCAAATCTGCATCTCTCAAAAGCAGAAACAGGTTCTTCACCTATCTCTCGCGAAGCTCTATAGACTCCCATAAACCCTAACCCCTAAACCCTAAACCCTAAACCCTAAACCCTAAACCGCAAACCGCGGTCCTAAATCCGGAACCCCCTACAGAAGCCCTGAGTCTTACAACGTCTTTGCTTGCAGGAACTGGAGGCTTCACCTCGGAATAGAGAAACGAATAGCAACAAATGTCATAACTAAGAAGAATATAGAAGAATATAAGATATAATAAGAATAAGTAGTAAGAATATCAATAGTGGTAATTGGAATAATGAGAAGAATATGTGCCATAATGGTGACAGTCAGAGTAAAAGTCATAAGCAAGAATAGTCGTAGTCGTAATCATAATAGTAATGGTAATGGTCGTGGACATGGTCGCGCTAATGGTAATGGTAGTGGTAAATAGTAGTAAGTGGCAGCTAAGGGAGCCGGAGGACTTGCGCCTCCGTGCACAAATGCGTTTGCCTAGTTGCGGGATCAGTGCATACTTCGTCCATGTTCTTCCTTTGGGATTTAGGACGGAACCCCTAAACCCTAAACCCTAAACACTAAGCCCTAAACCCTAAAAACCTAAACCCTAAACCCTAAACATACAGACATCCAAATTAATCTCTAAACCATGAAGGCTCCACCCAGAGGCCGAAGCTTCTACAGGCCCTAAGCCACCCTGAGCCCCGAACCCTTAGCTTCACCTAGACCCTACGGTTTAGGGTTTAGGGTTTAGGGTTTTCCAGCACTAGGTTGTTGGTTACCTTAGTTCTTCTTCTTGGGCTCTAATCCTGGAAAGGGTCTCGGAAAAAAGGAAATTGCAATTCAGTGTCTAGGTGAGCCTTAACCCTTGAACCCTTGGCCCGAAATAATGACCTATACTCTTTCTGGGCGCTCCTTATTATAAATATAGTATCATAGACCCCAAAACCCTATTTTAATTATCAAGGCCCCCACGTTAAGCCCCCAACCTTAAGCCCGAAGCTCTCTCAGCCCTAAACCCTAAACCCTAAACCCTAAACCCTAAACCCTAAACCCTAAACCTTAAACCTTTTGGCTCGAGCCGTAGCCATTTTGGCTCAAGCGTTTGGCTCTCAGGTTTCCTTAGTGCCCCCAGGCTCCCTTAACTGTCTGGGCCATTGCGTTGTGGACCTCGGCCGCCCTCTCTCCGAGTTGATTCTGCCCGTTGGCTTTTACACGACCCTCCGGTTCGACATCGCTGGCTTGTCACGGCCTTCGCCGTCGGTTACACGATTCTGCGGGGCGACTTTGTGGGTTCACTGGGGTCACTTGCTCCCTGCTGCTGCAGCTTGCAGCTTGGTCACCTTCATCGCTTGTCTGGTGGGAAATTTGGGGTGGCATTGTCGGTGTGTTGGTTGGCCTCGCGAGACACTGCTGACTTTGTTCCTGGGATCTTCAGCTTTAAGTTGACTCCTTCTCCAACTTCTTCGTCTTCTACTTCTTCGTGGTGTGCGGGACGACGTGATGGCAACGGAGGAAATGGCCGTCGAGGTTCCCTCGCCCACCGAGATTGCGGAGGAAGGCTCGGCTGAGGAAGAGAACACCACTGTCAGGAAGGGTGACCTGGTCGAGGTCAAGCAAGAAAGAAAGCGGAGAATTCAAGACGTCAGGGCCCATGAGGGACCAGCTGCTCCAACATGGGACGATCTTGAATTGGATAGCCCTACCAAAAGACCTTCCAGGGGTGACGACCAGCCTATTTCTGGGAGGGAGCTCCGTGAGATGTTCTCCCAACATGCGCGTGAACTCCGAGAGGCCTGGAGCTCTATCGAGGGACGAGTTGCCAAAGTGGAGAGCGTTCAGCACAAGCAAGCCGGTGATATTGGTTCCCTCTCGGGTCGCACGAAGGTGAACGAGAAGGACATCAAGGAGATGAAGACGAAAGCGGAGATCACCACCACCAAGATCGAGTCACTCGCGGAGGATGTTAAGAACCTGAAAGTCCAGTTCGAGGCATCGGCTTCCTCCAGGTCAGAACCGCCAGTCAATGCACAAGTCAGTAAAAGCAATGATCCCTGGTCAGAATACCTCCAGCGGAGACCACGCCTGCATGGTGGTACTGCCATGGCTCCTCCAGCCCCTCCAGCTGGCAGTGGAGTTGGGTCGATTATCGGGACGAACAACGACCAGAACGAGGGCGAATTCCGCTCGGAAGACGACAAGCGGACGCTGGTCTTTGGAGGATGGCTACAGGATACCCGCAAAGCGACCATCGAGGCCGAGTCCCTGGCAGTCCTTCAACGGGATGACATTCGCCCCCTCCTGGACGTTGATGCCGTTGCAGTCTACGGACCCCGTCGTAGTGTTGGCATGATCAAGTTCAAGGAGAGAGCAGATGAGACCTTCGCGGGAGTCAAAGACAGAATGTGGAAGGTCGTCAAAGCAGTAGCGGCCACGAAGCACGTCTATCCCAGCACAGCCGCCGCCGGAGAAGAACGTACAGCATGGGCCGCCTTTATGAAGACGAGATCTGCCCGCCGCCGCACGGCGCATATCAGCATGGTCCGCCGCGTCGCGTGTGCATTGGCAGCGGACATGAAAGACGACGAAGGCCAGGTCCTGAATGTGAATCATACCCAGCCGGCCAGCTACGACATGGACTGGGCAGCAGGAACAATCTGGTGCGGCATCCACAAGCTTGCTTCCGCAACCCATAGGTGCCCCAAGTCAGCCGAAACAGTCTTGATGCAAGGTGGCTGGGTTAACGTTGAGGCCGTTGGGCTAGTTGTCGGGTGCACGGCAGAAGCAGCCAAGGCTGCTTTCGAACTGGAGCTGTGACAACCAAGGGCTGGACCTTTCACCCCCCCCTCGCCAAATGACTGTCAACATGAAGGTCGCGCGGCCGATGGGGGAGACTTTGCTTTGAATTCAGGAGGAGAACAATTGTCTAAGACCACTTGCTCTACCTCAAGATCCCGTCAGTGTGAAAGACGCAGATGGGGACGCATGCTTCAGTGGAACCTCGGAGGACAGGCCCTTTCAAAACTAGATACAGCACCAGTGGACGCCGACATTGTCTTTGCGCAGGAAATTGCTCGTGGAGAAGAAGGTTGGGACACTTTTGAAGGGGAGAATTTGCATTGGATCACACATCGTTCATCCCAACTTTGGAGGGGCGTCGCTATTGGAGTCGCCATGGACAAGCTCGATTGTGTTGTTGACAAAGTAGCCACAACCAGAGGTATTTGGGTGCTTCTCCGCCTACGTGACCTAGGACGAGTTGTGGTGGGATCGCTTCATGCATTGACTGGGGTCACCAATGCCCATTATCAAAATGCGGTGCTGCAGTTCTTTCGAACCTGCCCCAAAAAGTGGAGACATCACCCGCTTGCCTGTGGGATCGACATGAACGAGGTGCCCAAATGGACGGACAACCACGACCCGCACGACAACAGGGCACTCCTAAGCAATGCTTCCGCAAATCTGAACTTCCTGTCAGTTGAAGCACAGAGTTTGGGACTCCGTCCTGTTGCACCACGGAGAGACCAGTGGCTAGCGCCCACCCACTTTCCTCGGGACAGCAGTCGTACAGGACGTCAGATTGATGCAATTTGGGCTCGCCATCTGGATAGTGGAGATACCTTCATCGATGGGGAGATGCGGCACACCATTGGCTCAGACCACGCCACCCTCGCCGTCGAGATTTCCACTTCGGGGCGATCGCCTCACCAGTGGGGAAATGATTCAAGAATGCGTAGGATGTCGAAACCTCTGCCGACAAATATCTCCATCCAGAGCGCCAATGACCTCAAGTTCCTGGCGAAGATCTGCACTACTCCACAAACCAGCTTCGCCTATCGTGACTCGGGTGACCTCAAGCAAGCCATCGCTGAAGCCAGAACTTCTCGCGACAGAACCGCCTGGAAAGATGTTCATCGGCAAAGAAGACGTGAACGCAGACTATGGCAAGGCCAGAGAATGACGCGGATCCTCAACGGCGATTGGACCCAATACCGTCTTCTTCAACGGGAAAAGAACAGACGCCGAGGATGGTGGGGGAAAATGCTACAAAACCGCTCTTCCGCCCAGCTCACACGAGAAGTACAAGTCCACCTCGCGGACAAGCTCAGTAACCCATATCTTGGTGACTGGGATGAGTTACTGCAGCAACACATCGACAATGTCCCTGAAGGGGATGACTTCTCGCCTTTCGTGTTGGAGGAGGTACGTGAACAGCTACAGCAGATGAAAGTCAACAGTGCAGTTGGCCCAGATGGTATCAGCGTCCACCTACTACGCACCGTGGCCTCGGATGAGAAGCTTGGAGTACAACTACTTGACATCATCAACGACATCGTGAAAACTGGCTCTACACCTTCGGATTGGGAAGACAATTTCCTCGCCTTGTTGGCCAAAGTCGACTCACCACAGTCGCCGAAGGACCTAAGGCCGATTTGTGTCAGTTCCGCGTTCCACAAACTTGTCAACAAAGTGGTGTGCAGCAGATGTCTTCCCCTTCTGCGACGTGGCTCCCGCATATCAGGATGTGGCAAAGGCCGTCAGGCCGCAGACATCATCGGGACGATATCCAGAATCCGGGATGTGGTGCACGAATGGAAGAAGCCCATCCTCCTCTGCAAACTTGACATCTCCGGGGCTTTCGACAGGATCGACAGGTTAAAGATTGTCCAGTACTTAAAAGCCAACTTTCCAGCAGAACAGGGACACTGCGAACTACGCTACCTTCTCGCGCAACTTCGCACTTTCAAGCTGCAGGGACGAGTGCCTGGAGGACATGACGTCCTGCTAAAGCCGAACATCGGAATCAAACAGGGAGCTCCGGAATCAGCTGAGATATTTGGCCTCGTGATGGACGACATCCTCAGCGGCTTGGTTCGATGTAGAGGATGGCAAGATTTTGGCGACCCAGTACCAGGCCTCGACGTCCCTCTGGTTTTCTATCAGGACGATATCTTTTTGCTTGAAGGTGAGCTGAGCAAGTTAGGGAAGAAGATCAACGTTCTTGAGCGCCTTCTCAAACGCAGCGGCCTGTGCCTGGCGACAGAAAAGACGAAAATCGTTGCCAGCCCCGCTTATAAAGGCCCACGCAAAGTTCAAGTCGGGAACAACCACTTCTTTGTCGCCAGCTCGGATGAATCAGTCAAAGTCCTTGGGATGTCCTTCAACTTCTACGACTCTCCGAGCCAACAGGCGAGGGAACTCCTTGCTCGGACCAGACAAGCTGCCGCAGCCCATCGGGACATTCTGAGGGGCAAAGCAGCCTGGAACCGCAAGATGACCCTACTGCAAACCCTGGTGGCGAGCCAATTTCAGTGGACTGCTGGGGCGACGTTCTGGGCGCCGGAAGATCTTCGACAAGCTAACCTACTACAACTACATGTACTCCGCGACGCGTTCAGGATGCACCGACAAAGTGGAGAGTCGTGGGTTGAGTGGAATGCGCGCACGATGCGCGACTGCAGAGCATGGCTTGCTGCCAACAGCTACCCGCGATGGTCCACCTCCATTCTCACCTTGCAGCACACCCTGTTTGGCCATTGGGCTCGGAAGGCCGAGAAGCTCTCCGAACACCATGTCATTCCCTCCCTCCCAATGCGAGCCCTCCTTTGGAAATGCACTGGATGGTGGAGACACCAACAAGCACTAGGACCGAGAGTCGGTGAACATCACCCCGGCAGAGTTCATGTGCACAGTACAGAACGCCAAATGTCGGACGCACATGGGGTACAGTGGTTCACTCTTGCCCAAGGCAGAGGCAAATGGACCACTGAACGCAGCTCATATCTCCAGATGTGGGACGTGAAATGGACGCAAGGACGACAGCTGGCCATCCAGTGCTAAAACAAGAGCCGGTACACCCAGCCAGGTGCTTGCCGACAGGGTGGGTCGAGTGAAGTTCAGTACTGATAGACCCACCATCAGCCGTGCACCACTGCTGCGTACTTGCTCTTGTCTTTCCTTTCACCTGGTGATATCATTCAAATTTCCTTGCAGTTCCGCTCATGCACTACATGCTCTCCACGTTTCGTGTATGCCCTGCAGCAGGCTCAAGACATTCCTCTTGGCCCTCACGCTCCTCTTTGTCCGTGTTGTTCTGCAATGATGATGCCCCTCCTTGGTGTCCTCCACTGGTGGACTTGGGTTCGTCTTTGCTTTGCTGGCCCTGACGACCATCCTGGCCACCTCTGGGAAAACTCGTGGACTGCCCCAACAGTGACATCATCCGCCCCGCCGAGCTCCTCGTCTCCTACCGCGCCGACCCACACAGAAGGAGTCAATGCACCTTTTCCCCCTGCCGCCCACCTACATGTTCAACCGCCGTTGACCGGCCAGACAAGTGCACCATATGATCGACTTATACACTACATGGCCTCCGGCTGGGATGAAGAAGTTTGCCTCGCACTTCAGCAGGAGGAGATAGACGCAGCCGAAGCAGTGCAAACCTTCCATGCATCAGCGCAAGGACAGCACTCTGCGTGGGATGACTATGACAACGGCACTACATCTCACGAGGTTCCTGTACAACCGCAACCCAGTCAAACCTGGTCAGCTTGGTCGGCCTGGGATGACGTTGGTGATGACTATGACAGCGGCACTACAGCTCACGCAGATCCTGTACAAACGCACCCCAGCAACACCAGGTCAGTATGGGATGATGTTGGCGCACAAGACCCGTCCGCTTCCTCCTCATGCCCTTCTACCTCCAGAGCCTGGTCCTCGCGACCCGGGACGACTTGGGACGTCCACTCCGAGCCAAGGGATGACATGACGGGCCAAGAAAACGCGGTAGATGAGACCGCGCCCACACCTACTGCACCCGCATCTCTTTCTCGGACTCCTACGTTAACACTACATCAATGCCTTGCTGATGGACGTGTTCTACGTGGCCTTCTACGCGATCGCCTTGCTGATGGCCGCGCTCTACGTGGACAAGCCCCTGCACATCGCCAACCAGCCGATCAAGGAGAACATGACAGTGCACCCGCCCGCCAAGCTCCGACGCTCACTAAACCTTCGGCACCGCAGCCGCCCTGGCACCCATCGATGGCGACACCCTGGAAGCCGCGCACTACCTCAACCATTGGCGCTGACTCGGGCTCCTCCTCCAGATCCTCGCCGTCCAGCTCAAGCTCTTCGCCGAGCTCCACAGCACCCTCCCAGAGTTCCAGCCCGTCGAGTATGTCAGGGGCTGCTTTGCCCTCCTCAACAGTGTCCCAAGTCCTAGAACAGGGCATCACACAACGGGGAAACAATGTACGTGTCGGCCGTGACCGGTGGCATCATCCCAACGGCACAGTCAAGAACAGGCTTCGCGAGAGACTAGCAGCACAGATTGCTCCAAATGGCCAGCTGCCCTCCGTGCAGGAAGAAGACGAACCGCCCTTCACTGTTCACGGCTCTGGCACACACATGGGGGAGAACGTGGTACATGCTGAGACATTCTATGGCGACCGGTTTAAGGTTAGAGCAAACGTGGCCGACATCTCGGACGCCTCGACCACGGCTGGGGAAGACTCCATCTCGGACCAGACGAACACCAATGACGTGGCAGCCGCAAGCTCGACACCCTCTGCCGGCCAGCACGACATGGGAACCCTCGCAGATGTCGACTCTACCGATGATGACAGAAGCCAGCAGCCCACGCTACAGGTGGGGTTCTGGTTACATGGGGTCTGGCAGCCCCGCGCTAGGACACCGGAAGAAGCCAGAGCACATCGAGGAGGATCCGGCCCACGACGAACCCTCAAAAAACAAGCTAGAATGGATGAGTGTTTACAGGGGCGATGGAAACCGGCGTGGCTCCACAAGTATGCTCAGGATAAAGCCAAAAGACAGGCGAGACAGGAAGGCCAAGACGAAAGCACACGGACCGATGCCACCACCACGCCTGGGGATGATATGTCCTCATCTTCCTGGACCTCCTCGCCTACGTGGAATGTGGAACCCCCAACCAGCTGGAATACACAAAATGGGACGACTTGGGGGACACCTGAAAGTACCTCTTCGCGTGGGCCAAGCTCGACATGGGCCGACAGGGAACCACACGATGGGACGACGTGGTGGACCTCCGAAAGTACCTCCTGGTGGGAACCGAGCACGTTTTCGTCCTCTTCATGGGAATCGAGCTCAGCTGCGACATGGCAGAACTGGGGCCCGAGCCCACATGGGTGCTCCTGGACTGAGTGGAACAACCAATGGGAGGGCGGCGCCGAAGGGATGAATGGAAGATGGACGAGGAGGGAGTGGGAGAGTTGGTTGGCAACATCGTCTTCTTCTACGACCTCTACCTCGCCGCCGCCACTGATAAGCTCGACGACGTGGACATCAAGGCAGGTACAACTCCCGCCCAACACAGGCCTGTTCCCCGTGGTGAGAGAGATTGACCCCACCGACGCCATCTCCATGATGCAGATGACAAATTCTGAACGTGCACGTCTTCAGGAACACCGCATCCCTGAGAATGTCATCCGGCAGCTGGAAATCATGCTTGACAGGTTGGAGAACATGCAGGACCATGGCGAAGGTCCTGAAGGAAGGTGGGCAATTGGCTGCCTCGTCAGACGCGCGAGCGAGGGCATTGACAGTCTTGAAGCGATTCTGGAGATCCTTGCTCGTCGTCTGATGCCACGGGGGTACCTGCCCATCCGGAGAGTGCCAACCTCGGAATTCAGAAGGTGGAGTGTCTTCCAGTGGGCCAGACAACTTATCCGTGTGCTGCTTGAACACTTCGAGGGACACCTACAGACGCCGCTCCAAGGCAGCGAAATGACGCCGACGCCCCCGCTAGCACCCTCGAGCCAGAGCAGCAGAGCAGTGTCAGGAGACACCGTTGCGTCGGCAAGCATGAATGAACAGCCCTCTGGTTCCAGCGATGCGCCAAGACGGTCTTCGTCAATGGAGGAGGAAACTGAAGCCCAGTCGCCGGCAGTTTCTCAACATAGTGGAGACGCTGGCTGGGAAATCGACTCCAACGGCTACATCATTGACGATGCGGAGGATGCTGCCCCCGAAGAAGTTGAGCCGTTCACGCCGGCCCAGCTCGCGATCTACTCCCGGGTGACACTCGAGCCGGAAGGCATCTGGAGAGAGGTTGACGCCGATCAACCAGGCCGCCCCACCGCTTCGTCTTCTTCGGGTCAAGAGGGGGCGCCTCACACGTCGTCTACCGCGCCGGGTACAGCCGCCTCGTCACCTCATACCTCACTGCTGACCACAGCCGCGACACCACCCACGACTGAGACCTCGACCTCCTGTGCCCCCTGGCTTTGGGGCCAGCCACCATCACTGCCCATGGAGACGTGCACCCTTACTTCGACGGGGGTGACTTGGGCAGTACCACAGCAAATGATGATGGGGACGACTTCGCTGGAGACCTTCGCTGACAATGTTGGGGAGATCTTCAGTGATGCCACGACCTTCGTGCAGCTTGGCTCGTACCTTGCAACGACTACCTCTACCAGCTCTTCTCCTTCGTGGCCTTCGGACCTGGTCAGAGATGCAGTTAACCGGGCCGCCGTCCAGGGAAACCAGGTCGACATCGTGGACCTCATCCGCCGCCTTCGTGACCGACAACGTCACCTGGCCCACTGCCAGCAACTCCTGGGCGTTGCCATTGACGAAGCTCTGCCATGGCTAGGGCTCCCCCTGTCTGCAGCCCCCTTAAATGGAGGGTCCATGGACGAGGCAGTCTGGGCGGTGATCCAACAGGAGAGCCAGTTCGGCTCAGGTGCGTCCCTCTCGGTGCCGTTCCACGCTGTCACGGACCCGGTGGTCCTCCTGCAGCCGAACCTTCCTGGGACGTTGGCTGAGCTGCAGACCATGCTACCTGGCCATGACCCGCACACCATTGCAGGCTACAGAAGGAGACTATGGCGGGCGGCAGTCCGGCGTCTGTATCAAGACCAAGGCAGGGAGGCACCTGAGGGAAATTGGCCGGCGGAGGACGACCGAGTTCTCTTCATCATCCAGGCCGACGAGCAGTTGTTAGTTGGGGCTGCCCCTCCGGGGCATAGCGTGCCTGCGCTTCAACATCATGCTGACGCTCGAGCACTGCGGCTAGGAAGACGACGGGGCCAGCGGCCGAGGCCCAATCCTCGGATTGTGCAGGCGGGGGACATGCTGGCCATGGTTTCATCTACGTCGCCGGCGACGTTGACTTCGCGCCCACCTGACCGAAACCCACGTGAAGTTCTGCGCGAACGCTCTCGCAGCAGGGATGCCGTGTTCCTCGTGCCGGAGGACGAGCCGAATGTGGACGCGGAGGTTAGGTTGCAGCAGGACCTGGGACCTCGGCCTGCGAACCTGCGACGTCGTCGAGCGCGGCAGCTATATGGATGGATGGTTTCCAGCACTTCCAGTACTACCACCTGGGGATGGATGGAGGCTGGTGGAGATGCTTGATGGTGAGAAGTGGGAAGTACGAGGATCGTGACGAGCATGTGTGTGGAGGCGTAGCAACTTTGAGACGTTATGATGACAGATGGCAGTGAACGGTGACGTCTGAGAGAGGGTCTGTTAACAGTGTAAGCCTCTCCTGAGGCAGGCTCGTGCAGACGCAAAAGAGTCATTGCACTTAAAAAAAAAAAAATAACCTTAAACCTAAGCCCGAAACTCACAGCTCGAAAGTCGAATCCATTATTGCACAAGGCTTGCAGTAATTCACCGATAATTAGCCCCTATGAAACCCTTAAGTGAACCGTGAAAGGAATTCTAAAGCAGTAACCCCCCCATGAAACCCTTAAGCGAGCCCTGAAAGGAATTCTAAACCTCAAATGCCCCTTAAATGCACCCTGAAAGGAATTCTAAACCTCAAATTCCTCGCTCCTAAGTATTTTCCCTAAACCCTAAACCCTAAACCCTAAACCCCAAGGGGAACTACGCCGGAGAGTTCTGAGAGCAGCGCCGCGCTCCCGAGGCTTCAACGATGAGCCTTCCAGGGTGAAGTTCGAGCTGGCCGACAACAAGGACTCCTATGATTAGTTATTATTGTTATTATTGGTATTATTAGTTATTATTGTTATTGGTATTGTTGTTATTATTGTGATTGGTATTGTTGTTATTGTTGTTATTGTTATTGTTGTTATTGGTGTTACTGATATTGTTGTTTTTATTTCCAGTATTGTTATTTAGGATTGAGGGCTTGGCTTTCATCTTTAGTGCTATAATTTGTGTTTGTGATATCATTGCTATGAGAACTAGTACGATTATGTTCTTATGTTTTCATTTTTCCATAGCTCGTATTCTTCTAGTATGGGGGTCTATCAGGGGTGCTGAACGGGTTTTACAAGAGGTGCATGAGGATTGCATGTGGATTCTACCTAGATCCTCGCGTGTGGCGTTTTTGTTGCGTTAGCTTAGTTTTCCAAAACAGGATCATAGCTCTCCGTTCTGGGGTCCAGGTAGCCTTATGTAAGGCCTTGTAGGGCTTAGAGGATGTCGGGTCCTTAGAGGGTTTGATTCAAGGTGGTTCTATAAACCCTAAACCCTAAANNAAACCCTAAACCTTAAACCCTGCTTTGTAGTGTTTGGAAAGGGGTTTTTAAGAGCTACGATCTTCAATGGCTTCCGTCAAGGGGCTCTACAATGGCTCTATTGTTTCGGGGGTAGTTTAGGGCTTAAGTAGGGTTTCTGGGCACTGAGAGGTAGCCAGTGTTGGGGCTTCGGAACTTCTAACTTCTTTTGGAAATTAAAGCCGTTCAGGGGTTTAGGGTTTGGGATATGTTTCCGAATGTAGCAGTAGAACCTTTTGCGGCATGTGTGCTTTACGGCCGACATGTGAGGCAACCCTGATGCCTGGCGTTTAGACGACAGCCATCTGCGACCCACGGGTTAGCAATGCATAGGCTCTAAACATGCCATGTAAAATCCGGAATCCTTTGACACCTAACCTCAGCCTACGAACCCTCAACCCCTGAAGCACATAGATAGATGGATCGTTGAAGTCTTTTTGTCATATGTCTACTGGTAAGCCCACTTTACGCCGTCTCCCTCAACCCTAAACCCTAAAC
>CAJNDV010024335.1:0-18470 GCA_905221635.1 Symbiodinium sp. CCMP2456
CCGCCTGGAGGGTTGCCGGGGCTGGGAGGGTCACCCTTCAATATTCTGCCCCAGCAACAAACCGCTGTGATAAACAAAAAAGAAAATGAAGGAAGATGCGCATAAACATTTAACCCTATACCAGTACATTCAAGATTAGTAGACAGAAACTCATGAAACTGTATTTGCTTACGAGATACTCCATATATGCATACATGCATACATTACCTAAGTATCAATGACAGGTGTAGGCATATGTATGTTGTGCTTATGCATAACACAACTTTGCATCTGTATCAATATGCATATTCGTGCAGACGGACAGGCTTGCACAACAAAGACTCATCATGGAGCTTCTGAGATTTTTTAGGACATATTAGACGGCCAATACCATCATATCAAAGAAAAGCCGCAAAATCGGAAAGTCGGAAGTAGTCAAAGAGCATGATGCATGGCAAAACCCAGCTTACGTACCGAAACACAACAACAACAACAACAACAACAAACTTGTGTATTGATCCACAAGACCAACAAACTTAATTTACAGGGGTATTGACCAGCAACACCGAACTGAACTCGGATGGTTATCGGCCCAGTCCAACATCAACAACAGCTGCAATTTGACTGGATATTGACCCGCGGCATTCACATGTTCAAATTGTTCATTTTGGATAGATAAGACTACAGATGGATTAGTATGCAGACAAATTGGTATGCATGAATCCAAGCTGCATGAGTGTGTGTATGTGAATATATGTAGATACCAGCACTGTCTTGTACCTGCTTCGTATATTATATCTAAACACCAGAATCTTAAACTGAGATTCAATATCTATCATGGGCGATTGTTTGGGAAGCCACCAACAAATATGTTGATATGCAGACTGCCAGACGGATGTTTAAACATGTGCGAAGTCATTTGTGCCTTGTGGTTCATAATGTTTTCAGGATCCAGCCATTATTTTCAGGGTTTGGGTGCGTAGGATAATGGGGTGGGAATTTCCGTGGTCCCTCAGTCCATATGTAAACGCGCAGTAACGGGCATACAGTGGAGACAACAGTGCGAAGAGCCACAAATAGCAGGCATCGCGGTAATACATGACAGCTTCGGGGTGCTGGGGTGTAATATAGAGGGCGGAATCACTTGCAAGATCGAAGTTGCGAAAATCAACTCCAAAACCGAATTCCAAATATCCGCCTAGCCCACGACACTGCGATGTTAAACATGGCCCGAATGATTATAAGCAAGCTACGTGAGAGCATGATCCAGCAGAATTTGCGGGATGAAGGTTTTGGTGCAGACGAGTCAAGTTGACTCGGCCCCGATTTCGCAGACCAGGAGTCATTAGAGTTGACATAAAGTGGAGGTGGGGCCTATTCTGAGTTCATTGCACTGTTTCTCTAGATATCGGGTACCAAGAGCCGCCACGACAAATTTAGGCCTATAGTGTTGTTAAAATATGAAAACGCACGAAAAGGTAGGTAGCGAGGGGATTCCATATATATATATATATACACACACACACATATATATATATATATGTATATATATATATGCAGGCATGTATGTATATGTATATGCATATGAAATGCTTTGCCTGTGTATGTGGTGTATATAATGCGTGTGTTGCAAGTGATTTGTAACGTATGTAATGTTTGTACTTCCGTACATACTTGCACGCAAGTATGTATGTACGCAAGTATGTAGGTATGGATGGATGGATGTATGTCAGAGTCCATTTTGTTGTTGTGGATTTGAACATTTGCAAATGCAGAGCAAAAGCAACTGCACTTAACACGTTTTGCTTTGCGCAAGACAAGTTGGGAGATATTCAATATGTGCGAAGATGCTCTGCAGGCGGAGTCCGCCCGGTGTGCCGGGGGCGCATGTCGCAAAAATCATGTTTCATGAAGCTACGCTTTTGAACTTTCCATCGCAGCTTCGTTGGGGTGGGGCGGCAACCCTTGATGTCCAACCTTGGCTGTGGAACTTAGAGTTTGTTGCTTGAGCCTCTTCGGCTCAGGAGGCAGAGATTGCGCAGATTGGCCAGAAGTTCTTCAAGCAGTACGGTCAGCATTTCGTCGTCCGATCTGGCAAGCACCGAATGAAGACTTTCGCGGCAGTCGTCAAGGACTACCGTGGCAAAGACACTATGCACTGCACACATGCACATGCCCGCAGTGTTTGTGGGCATGCATGCACATATATATATATATAGATGTTTATTCTTTATGTATATAATTCGTTTGTAAAATGTGTTTGTTTTTGTGTGTGTCAGTACCTGTTTTTGTTTGTGTCTGTTTGCGTGTGTACAAGCATGTGTGTGTGTGTGTGCAAACATGCACGTGTTCGTGCACGTGTTTGGTGGACAGAAGTTGTGCTAGCGTGTTTCTTTGTGTATGTTTGTGTATGTGCGTGTGCACGTGCCAGTTTTGGAATTTGAGAAGCGTGCAGGTGTGCTGTTCGTCTGGCTGTAGCTGCGTGTGTATGAGACGACCTGACACCAGATGTTGTTAAGTTGCTTCTTTTCCAGAAGCCTAGAGTCCTAGAGCAGCCGTCTTGAGCAGCCATAGTTGAAACAACTTCGTCGCTGACCAGGGAACCTGCTATCGACTATGTTGGGGAAGCAGACTTAGATGGCTTATGCGTTCATGTGTGTGTGTGTGTGTCTTTCGAGCCCTGCACAGCAATGTTATCCCGTCTTCGTTCTTGCCGGCACGGGAAGGATGGATGCTTCAGAGGCTCCATGTAATAATCCCCCAGTTCATGTCAATATCCATTAAAGTTGCAGAGGACGACCCGAAATTTGTGGAATGGGCCTTGCAGCGATCCACCTCCGACGCTGGCCGACCGGGCATGTCCTCATAGACTCGGAGAGCTCAACTTCAGCAGGCATCGTCTGATTTTTTCCGTGCCGCTCATCAGTCTGGCTAAAGAACCATGAAACATCAACAGCAATCACATGATTTACAGGATAGTCTGACTTTTAGATGTACCAGGTTGCTTGCGCCCAGACATGCGCGCATAAGGTAAGGTATGGGTTATTTATCATGCTCGATTTTTTGAACGCGTATCAGACTAGTGCCAGGTGCCAACGTCAACATCCGATTCTTTGCCGCATTCGCGAGCCAGCAGTCCAGCCAGGAGGGGAAGACTAGGTCTGCGAGTCATCTCTTCATGAAATTGCTGTTGCTATTTGTTTCAACCGTGGTGGCATCGTGCAACACGAGGGTCGGGGGGTTGGCCCGAAGCTGGAGCATGTGAATATTCTTGTTCGGCATGCTAAGCATGCTTCGATTGCATCGTAGAGGATTTCAAACGAAAGGGCACAGTGAAGCCGCGGTCTCGTCGCCTATATCCCCCTATATCTCCGAGCGAAAGCAGTAGGTCCTTCAACCTCAACCTGCAGGGTACTTCACGTCAACCTGGTCAGCCCGGGGTGGCTGTAGACAGACTTTTGGATCATACCGGCTTTTAGGATGTCCTATAACTGCCACGACTTGGACTTTGTAACGTTGCAGCGCTCCCTCTCTCTGGCTACAAAACCTGTGGCAGTCTTTGTCTTTCGCGCCTGAAAACCAGACATACCACTGCAATCAATGTTGCGGTCCAGTTACTGCTAGTTACTAGTTCCGGCCGAATGACAGTCCTTGCCGCCAGGAGACAGCCGATAGCTTCAAGGGCGAAGCCGTGACTTAGTTTATTTCTACAGGGAAGCCTCAAACTCTCAACAGATGTGTTAGCAGTTATCAGTTAACAGGTATGCTTGCAAGGGTCATCTGGCTGGACGTGGCTTTTTGAGCGGAGTGAAAAGCACGGAGGGTGCCAGTCATGGCGTTTTGAAGGAATCAGAAGGCGGTCTGAAGCCAGGGACATCTGCGATACATACCCGCCAAATCTACAGATAAGGTCTGGGAATTACTCCGACCGAGTCAGGTACGTCAGGTTCGAGCTCGCAAAACTGCTGGCAGCTCGGTGGCTTGATGCTGAAGGCTTCAACGTTTCGGCCGCTGGTTCGAGACGGGCCATCACTTGTCACTTGCATTCAACATTATCATCTGTTGTGTCTAGTATTAGTGTTGTTGGTGTTATCACGGGTCATATATTCTAACGTTATTTACAAGTGAACAGCTATTTTCTATGATAACTGGTTGCCCATCTTATTAATGTATGTATTTTATGACTCTTCTTTGAGCCGGCTAAATCTCTCGGGTGCAGTACAGCTGCAGGGCGAAGCCCATGCCTGCCTGTCCAGAAGCTGAACCCATGTGTAGCTCCAGCACCCTGAGATGTGACAGTGCCATTTGTACCAGTTCCTTTATTTGCTTGCTTCTGCCGTTCTTGGGTGGGGTGCGAGGTTGGTTCATGAGCTTCAAAAGCGCAGAACCCTGTTCCCTGTGCATGGTGGGGAAGTCATGTGCGGAGGCAGAATCGGGGAGCAAAATCGCAGACATGCCTGCGGGTGTAGAAGATTGGTAAGTCCGGCATCCAACTAAAAAGCAGGCGGGCGTATGAGTGGCGCATGAAGTTCCATTGTACTCAAGGCCCGCACACATCCCGTGCGTGGGTCCAGGAAGGCCGTCGATCCGGCAGCTTCTGGCTCAAGTGCCTCAGATGGAGAGCCTGTTTCTTGTGTTGGTCGCTGTTCAGACATGAGGACGGCACGGGCAGTTCAGGGAGTTCTAAGGTTTTGAGGAGACCTGGGAGTGGAGTCCAGAGCTTGGTCCTCGAGCTAGGACTCCTGTGGGTAAGCTTGGATGCCGCAGCGAAGGAGATCGTTGCTGAAGTCTTGCCTTCCGGCTTGGGGCCGTCAGTACCGTGCCCGGACGACGCCAAGGCAGCCAAGCTGTCTTTCCACGACTCAGCCCGTGGGTTTTCTGGAACATGTGGCAGCTTGCAGGCCTTTGGTTGGATTAGGTCCTTGTCCGTGTTTGCAGAACCCCGCTGAATAACTGCAGACTGTGGGACTGATGTTGCATTGTGCTCCTGCAGCCAGAATATGCCGCCGCTTGATTCCGTTCGGAGCTGAGGCAGGAGCTTTGTAGGCGCTTTGGTGCCACTGTGTCGGAGTCGTGCCTGCCAACTTCTGGCATGGAATGCATGTTCGGAAGCTGGGCCGCAGTCACTTGTATGCCGAACTTTCCGGGTAGATTTTGACCAACTGAAAATCTGAAAACCCTCAACATGGGTGGGGTAGCCCTGGTGTTGTGGGACCTGATACGTGGATCGCTGCCTTCCTGTGTATGACGTCTTAGGACGGAGGTACTACGGCCGACCTTTGCGCGAAATTGTTTCAGAAAATCCTGAATACTGTCGCTGGATGCTCCAAAAGGCTGAGGACGCCATGCTCCCAGGGCTTGAGCTGGGTGCGGTTTGCTTCTTGAGCTGAATTCAACTCCTAGACGACAGACATGCTTTGCTGCTGCTACAGAGAGTTGGCCAGCAGCAACTTTGCACCATGAGTTGTTTGAACCCTGCGTCGTCATGCACCAGCCCCCAGTCTCCCTCACTCTCCCTCTTTTGTTGTTGTTCTCGCTCTCTCGCTTTCTCTCTCTCTCTCTCTATCGTTCCTTCCTTTCTCTCTCTCACTCTCTCTCTCTCCCTCTCACCCTCTCTCACTCGCTATCACTCACTCACTCGCGCTCACGCTGGCTCTCTCTCTCACTCTCCACACTCACTTGCTCGCTCACTCATTTTCCTACGGAAAGGAGGATGGTGCCCCGTCCGGGCTGCTGGAGAACGCAGCATGGCTTACGCTGCATGCACCGCTGTTGAAGGCAGTCCTGCCAAAGCCAGCAAGAAATCATGCCTAACGGGTTCACTCTCATAGCTTCAGTGGGCACGACTGCAGCAGGGAGCTGGAGGGCTGCTCAGTGACGAGCAACCTGAAGCCTAGGTTCGAACTTCCGAATACAGTTGCTTAATTTCGGAAATATCTGATGGACACAGCTGCACATGCCTCCGGCCTCTGTTTCCTAACCGCTTGCACGCTTAATTACTCTAGTCGTATTGTCCCTGAAGCCGTCAAATTCGCTGCAATTGATACTGAACGGACGTTCAAGAGTGTAGCTGTGTTGACACCTGGGAGGTTCCTCGTGATCTTGTTCGAGGCCGCGTGTTTGGGGCGATCCCTGCTTGTTGCCAACGCAACCGCAGACGCGGGGTTTAAGTTTTACATGTTGAACATGCCAATGACTGTGTACGAAAGCACGGCTTGGCCCACACTCCTGCCCACAGGCTCAGCAGAGCATGTCTCCTTGCAATGTCCTGCCAAGTAACCACGAGCTCAGCTGCGGGTCATACGCTTTACGGGTGAGGAGGGAATTGCATATTAGTCAGTGGCAGGATGTCGTCATCATTAAGTACATGTAGAAGCATGTGGTTGCGACAATACCATGGGCAAACATGGTTTCCATAATCCCATATCAACACAGCCATCCTGTGTTCGTGTGTGCGCTTGTGGGCACTCGCTAGTTCGTATATCTGTGCATTGGAACACAGCATGTGGTCTCACCTCATTGGATTGATTGTTTGTTAGCTGTTCTGACAAAGTGGGATGCATAACTTGGAAGCATTTTGGCTGAGTTGCTGCGTATTATCTTCTTACCTGTCTCGAGGCGGAAAACATCGTGGACGCCTGCTATCTGAGCTGGTGCAAGAAGACCCATTCTACTGCAAATGGGTTCTCCGCGAGGCGAAGGCAGCGTGCAGTGGTAAGACAGCCACTGCCTGTCTCTGTTAGTCTTTAACTTATCAAATGAGACAACAGCTCTGAAGCTAGCATGGCAAAGTACGGCAGAGAAAGATGTCGTTTCTAATTACATCATGCCCAGCGGCATTTGAGACATCTATTGTATAGGTGAAGGATGCTTTGCCATCGGTACGAGAGAGCGCCTCCTGGCTGGAGCAGAACGCGCCGCACCTGAAGAACGCAGCTTGGCATAATTAGTTGGTTCGGTACGGGCGGTCTGCAATCTCCCAGCCGCAGTGAACCCTGGCTATCAAGTTTCTACAAGTTGTACACACACACATATACGCTTGAGTCATGACCTTTTTGGAAAAACGTCATCAAATCAATTCAATCGGCGCTACCGACTAGGTCACCTTGGAACGACATGCACGATGACTTTCGATATGCAACACGGGAGTCTATGTAGAGTCCTATGTCGCAAGCAAGAAACAATCGACCACCGTGTAACAGGCCGAGATGCGCGTCTGAACCATACTCTCCCACACAATTGTTTTCTAGCTGGCACATGCAGTCAGTAGCACCTGCAAGCCCTGAAAGGACCATCCTGTTCCGGGCTTCCTTTCAGGTTGGGCAGCTTGCGCTTTTTTGCACTTGTGCAGGAAAGGAAAATTGAGTTGATGAGCTAGTCTTCGGTGTCATCGTTTTGCACTTGCACGCTTTGCTCGCAGCGTCTGGCATCAGAGGCTGTGATTGACGGATTCAGGTTGTCAAAAGAAACGACAGGGCTTGTCAGCAGAACCGGGCATGGCGAGGCGGGAAGCACGGTGGACGAGCTCTTTCCGACTTGGTCACCGAAGACCCGGCCTACTGCCAATGGATTCTTCGAGCGGCAAAGGCCCCCGTTGCTTGCACAGGGCCATCGCTCCGAATTCACACTGCTGCTTTCGCAAATAAGGTGAGCTGTTTGCGTTTGTCACTTTCTATGCTGTGCTTTCGACCTCGGCACTTATATGCGCAATTTGCTTGGAGCAGTTTGTCGGTTTTGCGCTTTAGACTTACTGAGAGGCCGTGCAACCTTCAAAAGCAATTCGCGAAGCCGCAGATTGGCTCGTGCAGAACGCCCCGAACTTGAAGCAGGACTCGGGCAATCGCTATCCAGCTGAGTGCCTGTCGCGAATGCAGCGTGCTCGATTCACTGTGTAGGAGTGGGAGGGTTTTCCTCATGATGCAGCCTCGACAGGATCAAGCACTCCGGGTGCGAGGCTTGGAGACCTTCATGACAATGTTGTCCGGATAAAAAAATAGGTAAATAATTAAAGATAAATAAATAAATAGATAAATAAGTAAATAAAAAACATAAACATAAATATAAATATAAATATAAGTTAATAAGTAAGTATAATATACATATATGTCATTCTCTCGAAGTTGCCCGCGCTACTTGACCAATCGGGGTTGCAGCAGCGAGCCAGGTCGCAAGCATCACGGGCGCCTTGTATCCGAACTGGTCAGCGAAGATCCAGGATATTGCCAATGGCTTCTTCGAACAGCCGAGGAGACTTCTTGGTTAGGCCAGTTAGGGATAGTGTGCAGGCAGTGGCCAAAGGTATTTGTCATTGGATTGGCAAGGGCACCTGCGCATGAAGCAGGAAGGGAGAATGAGCTCCGTGCCTGACTATCTGTGCAGCCGTTTGGTTGTCATTGTTCGCACTCCGGAGAAAGGAAGATTGCATCAGAGCTCCAGACACTAATAATGCCCTATATAGGTCTAAGCCGTTGTCTCGACCTTCGCCGGGTCCCAAGGTGTTGCTATCTGAGCACTTCGCGTAAATGTCCACAGTAACTGTGATTTCAAGGTTCCGGCATTCATTTGGCTGGAGCAGGTAATCGGTATTCTAAGTCCGCAGGACCAAGATGCAGATCAGTGGATGACAGGACAAGCTGCTTGGCTTCTGGCGAATGCTCCGCACCTCAAGGATGACGGCAGCCACTCAAGTAGATTAGAAAAATGCTGAAACTCCGTTTCTTGTCAACCGCTTTAATGCCGGGGATCCCCACACATGTTAACTGTCAAAAAGCACCAACATGCAGGAGACGACTGTCGTGACGGTCAGATGCAGGCATCGGGGAATTCCGCTTCCCCAGGTGGTCGCTGAAGCTCCTCAGTGATGATTCGTTGTTTGTCTCATTTTGCGGATCTTGTCGCTTTGCAGCCCCGTGCACCTGCGCGACAGGATTGCAACTTCTGCCTTCAAAAGATTGTCGTTAAATGCTGGAAGTAGATTGCCGGTATGTTGTCCATGGGGAGTGTCTTATGCAAGGCCGCATAGTTTTGCTCGCTTCAGCGGCGACATCGCTTTTGCACGTAGGGTTGGGCACAATCCTTAGCCGCTTTTGTGAGCCAGCAGAGATCATGTATTTATCTTGACGTTAACATTTGTTGAACACAACTGATGCCGCCGTCGCGATGCTGACGAATCGAGTTTACATTTTCTGCTCCAAGGACCCACACTGGTGCATTTTCGCTTTGCAACCTCTGCAGGACTCGGGTTGTTGGAAGGAGGGAGCGGAGGGAGGGAGGGAGGGAGGGCGCCTCTATGAACATCAGCTGTCAGGAGCGGAGTAGAGGATTCGTCGAAGCTTCAGTGCCTTGGCATGCACTTTATGTGAAACAGAAGCTGCTGCTCTCGTCTCGTACGATGCTGCTGCATGCTGCCCACGATGGTGGTTACAGTGCTTGTGTTGCTGTTTGAACAAGCGCCGGCGAACATTCAGCATCCTTGGGGTCTTCGGGGTAGAAGGTGACCTTGTTTTTAACCCCCTTCGCAAACAGCTCCAGGGAAGATGCATACGGCTACAATGCTATGGTGGTCCCTGTAACTGTTGTTCCTCAGTTGCGCAGACACCAACTTGCCCAAGGGACTCTTCATTTCCTTTAGTGTGTCTCCTTGCTGGTTTACTGATCGCGAGTGTCGTCGTGTCTTACCTTATGATGTTTTGTTTGCAGCGAGTGCTCGATTTCGGTGATTGCAGGTTGTCTTATCGGGTCACTCTTACGCTGCTATTTGGCCCCCGCCTTGCAAGGTGTCAACAACATAACAACATGCCCCCGGCCTGCACCAGACCCCAACAAGGCGTGGCTTCGGGAAAATGCTGCTGAACTTCTGCAAGTCAGGGAGGCGCCTTCTGCTGCAAAGCTAGATTCAAGGATCCCACGAACGGTGACGACGAGCGTGAATACTTAATTAATCATATTAAGTTGCAGAGTTAAGCCGTTTTAACTGGTCAGAGTCAGACTACGTCGGGTCACTGCAAAGACACAGGTGGGGTGTGTTCGTGGAGATTCTTTTGCTGACTTGGTTCTAGTCACTGCATGTACAAGACAGAAAGCCAGCGCTGCTCTGACTTTTCCGCATGCTCAGGATGACGAGGAAGCCTTGACCGAGATAGGGCGGACATTCCTCGGGCGTTATGGAAACAACTTTGTTCTACGAACTGGCAAGCATCGAATGAAGACTTTCCAGACGGTCATCAAGGACGGATTTTCGTATTGACGTCGTCCAGCGCCCCTTATTTATTATGCGGAACGGCTTGGGCGCCCTCCTCCCTTCTTTTTGTGGAATGGTTGGATGGGTGATTTTGGTTAAAGGGCAACCACATACAACACTGGGATTATGTAACCCTGCTTCGTGACTCGTTCAGCCCTGCAGGAGGCAAACAACTGGGATTATGTGTTTTTTCTCAGGCATGCAGTTTATCACTGTGGTCGTTGTGACCATATGGTTGAGGCTTTGAGGATGTAGACGTATGTGCACCCGCCCACTACCCACAACAACCCCACGTCCGTTGGCTGGAACTCTTAATGCCTTGGCAGAATATTGGCACAGTCTTTGTTCCCATAGAGCACCCCAGACTTGACCACTGCCGGAACCCATTGTCGTGTACGACCAGGATGTATGAGGGTACTGTAGCTGAAGCTGCTTTCGTACCGCTGCATGTTCAGAAAGAACCTCAAAACGAGGGGGCAGGTGGCTACATTTCGTTACATACAGGCCTGACAAGTCTTAAATGCTTGCTACAGTACGGGTAGTAAGACCGGTAGTAAGACCGTTCCGCTTACTCCCCACAAATTTCCGCATGGGTTGTTGTCGCAGAGATGTCCGAACGTCGCACGGCTGCTTGCACCCAGCGTTCGAAGGTCAAACTTGACTTCTAGGATAGTAACATTCCCATGTCTCGAAACCTTTCTCATTCAGATGCTGACGCGATGAGGAGGCGCCAACATATGTTGACTGGGCCGAGAGCCGCATCCGGAATGCCTCTGCGAGTCAATGCGGCCCTTCTTGTCCAGTTGGTACCAAGTTCCCATTTTGTGATCAAGGGTTTTCGGATTAGGACGGGATATTTGCCTGGCTTCTGTGACAGATTTGGTTTAAGGACGTGACCTGCATCTCCATTTCCCTCAGGACGACAAACCCATACACCCTTCAGCTCCTACGATCACCTGAGCCAGCCTTACCCAGAAGATGCCGCAGGCAAACGAATTGGCACCAAGAACTTACAACTCCTGGCGGCTTTCGCCCGACTGCACTGACAGGCCACGGGCAGTTTCACTTGCAAATGTCTGGTATAGATCATATTCGTCCTGCATGACTTCCATGCTAAGGCTGAACTCAGTCGTGTTATTGTCGCGTTTCATTGACATGTACATAGCTGGGTTATTTGTACCTCATCTTTGGGAGTGGGCAAGGCGGCCTGGGGTAGAGCACTTTGAGGCACTACACGCAAAGAATGTGCTCACAAGTTGCATCCCGTTTCCGACTCGAAGGCAGTCAATTTTCCTTCCGTAGCCTATTCAGCAGATGTAGGCCGTTGCAATCTGATGCGATGCCCCTGTGAATTAACACACTTCCGAAATCGAGCAGTAGCTGCGGCCATCAAAGGAGTTTGCCCAAAACATAAAAAGAGGGCTTTAGACAAATGTAGCGGGAAATCTGTGAATATTGTTGCCCGTTTCTCCGGGAAAGCGGTTGCCATCGCCACTTTGCCCATGCTGTAGAAGAGTAGTTGCTGTTTGCGTCGGCGTCTGGTACTCCTTGGCAGTTTTGCTCAGACTTCTTGGGGATGGTCGGTTTGACTCCGATCATTGTCTGCTACACTGCGGCCTCTGTGCGTGGCTTCAGCTCTCCTGGGCCCTGAGCCAGGTTCAGCATCGCAGGGTGCAGCGCACTCAATGCCCCGAGTTTCGAGGATTGAGCTATTTAATGTTTTTCTTCCTTGTTGCGACTTCACAAGTTGAATCGCTTACGGATGGGTTCGGGGATCTGGTGACTTGACAATCCTGCTCTGCCAGTCTGAGCTGCAGCCAGTCGTGCTGGATCGTCACGTCACGACAAATATAGACAGCAGATGCCTCCGTGCGCAGGGACTGTCGGAGTGTGCTGGAAGCCTGAAGCAATGTGCATCTCTTTGCACGGGGGTGTAGCCTGTTCTCATGGGAATAGTAGCAGCAGCATGCAAGAGCAATGCGTGCTGTTTCCGGCCAAAGTGCTTCATCAAATCAAGCATGGTGGGGGACCAGCTGAGGGGAAAATAAGTTCTGACTAGCAAGGAGCAAGGGAAATTAGCTTTTCAAGCACCCTGGTTGAAGCTCTGTTTCCATCCCAGGCCCTTCTAAGACAATTCCGTTATGTCGGACAAATGCAAGCTGCGGTGTTGACATTGTGATGTACCAATGCGACCTGCAAGACGGATTGCCTCGCTGCCGTTTACAATCAAGCTCTTTGAAGCTATGTGTCCAAGCTCCTGACAAGCTGTAGTGCAATCCCACCCTAAGCTCAACATTATTGCCAATCATGTGCATGTTCACGACACTCAACTTTCGTCTGCACATTTAGACATCGCCCATAGAGAGTGGGCGCTTCTTTAGCCACTCTGTGGAGGCTCGGAGTGGGATCGGAGATCATTCGAAAGCGGGACAGATTTTGGCTGCTAGGGGGGTGGGGAATTGCGCTGAGAAGTGCTCGATCAGCATCGAGACATGCCGATTCCCATGACCCAGGGGATGTCAGCAGCTTTGGCCAAGCTCGCGAATGCGTCGTCCTCATCGTTGGGCGCTCAAGTTTGGAAGAACATCACGGATTCCCGAGCCTGGTCTGTTCTTCCATGCAACAGCACGCAGCTGCAAGAACTGGCAGGTGAGTTGACGGCTTGCGGTCGTTGTTCACGTCGGAAACACTTCGACTCCGAAGCCGCAGGAGCTGCAAGATCGCTTCCTCCCTGCCTTGCAGGTTGGGAAGAGCGCTTCATCTGAAGCTGCCCAAAGGGATCGCCACGGACAGTGCGCGACTTGACGTATTTGTTAGGGGGTGTTGTTCATGCCTGGAGCTTAGCGGTATATGGTTTCAGCAACCAGCAAATATGAGCATGATTTGGGCAAACCGACATGGCGCGCTCGCAGCGCTGGAAACCTTGCTCAGACTTGGATGACATGTTGTCCTGCCGTCCAGATCTAGGCTTGTCAATCGCCACGTGGCATCTGGAGCAGCCAGAGCAGCAGCGGCTGTGCCGGACGGGACACAAAGATCTGAATTGACATGTTGGTTTGGAGACTTGCAGAAACTATGGACTGCGTGTGCATCTCTGTGATTTGAAGGTCCATCCCCCACAAGAAGTGTTGTTAAACGCTGGGCTCCCTTCGTCCTCGCCCTGCGATACGGCAGGCGAGATCCAGATTCATTTCTGTTTACCCTTGCCTACGGACGGCCCCTGTCGAAAGTGGTGGCGGAAGATCCTAGATATTGCCGATGGATTCTGCACGTAGCTGAGGCTGAGACTGCAAGGGTTGGTTTTGGTTTGTCGGAGGCATGTGTGACTGCCCGATAAGCAGGAAAGGGGTGACAAAAGGTCAGCTGTTGCTGTAAAGCCGCACAGCTTTGGCAGTTATGTGCTTTTTCAGATGTCGGAAGAACTGAGTTTGTTGGCACCATCTCCTTCCATCAAGCCAAAACACGCAGCCTATCTTAAAAGGAGGAACGAATATGAGAGTCACCGAGTGGTCAAGGTTTGCTTGGCTTCGGTTTTGGCCAGTCTTCCCAGAAGCCGATCAGGAGGAAACTTCATCCCAGAAGCTGCAGCAAGCTGCTGGCTGGCTCTCCCTGAATGCTCCGCACCTGAAGGACGAATCAGCCAGTAATATTCCCATAGGACATGTATCAGCCCCAGTAATTGCAGCATAGTCGTGCTGGCAGTGGCAGCAGCCAAACAGCTGCTATATTTGCCTCGATCTTCAGCTCCTGCAGGGCAGCACCGATGATTTCTAGTTGATATCCGGAGCGTCAGGTGTTGGTGTAAGGCAGCCCCCACTGCTCCGAAACGATGGCTGCATGCAACTGTTGCAAATCCACAGTGGGTGATGGGTTTTCATCCGTCTGAGGGAGCCAAACAAAACTGCCGATGCTTGCCAGACCTCAATTCCCGCAGTCCCTTGCAACAACATCCGACATGTTATGTTGTTCAGCACACATGATGTTGTGCGATGTTCCCGGCTATAGTTTGCACCCACCCACACACACACACACGCATGCGGCACTCAAGTGTGCCCTAAGTTCTCGCTGTCCCTTTCCATGTTGGCAAGCATCACCGTTGAACATACACATGTTCCCAGTGTGCCTGAAGCCAGAAACCTTGCCATGCCAATGCCAGACTTTTCGGCAGGACACCTTTGACACACGTTGTCTGACAACAGCGGACGCCAGCAAGCAGCTTGTGGCAGGCTACCTTGTTTGCTGCCTGACTTCGGAAGGCTAAATTGCAGTGTTTGCTCCTGCTAAAAGATCGGGGTTAGGATCTGCTACTGCTACTACCCGCCTTAAACCATCAGCCTTTCACAATGGCCTGATCAAGACTGGGCATGAGTGGGGGTGGGCTCGCCAGCACTCAGCACAAGCTGGACTTTTCGTCCGGCCACCGTTGGTGCTTCTTTCAGGGATGTATACCGCGTACTTTTACAACCTGATCAGGTTTTATGGGCTGGCCGAAAAGTTTCCCATGGGACCCATTGAAAAGTGCAAGAAGCTGCCTACCGTACTACTCCGTGATTCGGATAGCTAATATCTGGATCTCAAACAATGAGACACTGAATACATGCCCCTTCACATTATGAACAATCCCTAATTTGGGTTTTGTTGTTCGACTGCCCGGGCAGGCCGGTCGCAATATCTTTCCAAACTGGCCCGCGAAGATCCCACGTACTGCCAGTGGATTCTCAGACAGGCGAAGGCTCCGCGGCGGCATAAAATTGTCAGGTTTGTTCTCCGTGCACGTTGCTGCTCCGCTTCAAGGCTACAGCCGGAAGATGCTGAGCAGTTACGCTGAAAAAACTGATTCAGTTATGGCGGCTAGGTCGATTTCTGCAAGTGCCACTAATCAGCTGAGACATTCAGACAACCCGGGGACCTCAAGTGCGGATTATGCTTGGGGAACTAGCCAAGGCTTAGACCCACGCGACAATCGCTTCACCCTGCTTCACCTCATTGTTGGGTTGCACTAAGCAGGGGCTTAACAATCAAGGTTCGACGATCGTCAACTGTCCAAGAAGCCGTGTTTCCGGATCAGGGTGGCGATGTCTCTCCGAAGATTCAAGCGATGGCCGATTGGCTCAAGGACAATGCGCCGCACGTTCAGGACACAAACTTACTTCCATGACCGTCCCCATCTGTCTTTGTTAGAACTTACCAGGACAGGTGATGTACAGCATTCTCTTTGAAATTCCTCGTTCCTGTGGAGCTCGTGTCCGCAGGAATGTGGGATTTTGGCATCAGGCCGGGCGGAATGTTTGCGCACTGCAAGATGTCGTTTCCTCGGAAGTCAGACTTGCGTGCAACCTGCACCCCAGCAGCATTCAGTTCGCTGGCCAGGCAGCAAGCACTACGGACGGCCAGTTTCTGAACTCGTTACTGAAGATCCGGTGTTCTGCCAATGGGCTCTTCAGAAGGTGGAGGAGTCCTGAACCGTTCGTGACGAAAACGTGCATACAAACGAGGCCTCATGAGTTTTCGGTGCATTTTCATCTGGTGCTCCTTCTAGACCCGACTTCGGCTCGTCATTTTTGGATGTATGGTTGCAGGTGACAGGAACGAGATTCATGCCCGCCTGTCTTGGTCTTGCATGAGACTATAGTCTTTGCTTCGTGAGTCAGAATGCCAATAACATGCAAGTTCCAATGTCCTTATGCATGTAATAAGCCGACGTTGTGCATGTTATGCCCTGCCGAATGCAGTGCCGAACAGACCGCACGGAGGAGGGAGATGCCTCGCTGGGAGTGCGGGAAATCGCCGAGTGGCTCAAGAAGAATGCGCCGCACCTGCAGGAGCGAGTTTAGGGTTTAGAGTTTAGGATTGTGTCGAAATTCAGGGTGCTGCCTTCAAGCTACACACATTAATTGTCCCAAAGTCAACTTCAGGGTTGGCTGGACATGGTGTTTTCCACGGACTCTTTGGGAATCTTGGGACCCACGCGACTGTTTTGCAAGTCTTGAGATTCCTGATGGCGAAGAAACTGCTGTTGAGTGATAGGCTCTCCGGTTCTTCCACTTGCCCCTGACAGGAGCGGGGTCCTTTTGCTTCAGGCTGGGAGTTGCAAGCTTGCCGTCCCCTTCCCTAACCCTCCAGGTACCTACTATATAGGGCCTTAGGGGCTCTAGTACCACCCTCCAAGCTCCTGCATGGGACCAGAGACGATGATTTGGAGGCAAAACCGTAGCGCGAGTCCCTGCCCCCGCCTTTTGAAGCAACTTCTGTATGATGTGGTTCATGGTTCCTGCTCATGTTCACATCGCCCTGGAACTTGAAAGCTGGTTGCAATGGAATCTTGGCAGGGGGGATCATGTCTGTGACTTTGCGTCAAGGCCGCAAGCATCGCGGACGACCCATGTCTGAAGTGGTGGCTGAAGATCCCGCATACTGCTTGTGGGTGCTACAGGAGGCTAAGGCCCGTTTAGGAGAGGTTTTTGCGGGATTCCCGAAATGCCCAAGACACTGCGGTAGATCCCTCTTAGCTTGCGAGTGGCGGTTGTACTTGACACGGCAAGTACTGCAAGTTCAGATGTCATCCCCCGCTGCACACGGGTGTTTCTGAAAGTTCCGATGCAACAGCTGATGGTCCGAAAGCTCGGTTTCAAAAGGCCTCCAGCTTGCCTCCTGGAGGCGGCGACGGCGTCACATGGATTGAGAGAAATGGCGAAATGGCTTACTGCGAACGCACCGCACCTCAAGGACAGCCTGCAGGCCGACTCTGGAATGTCACTAACCATGGCAGAGCAACAGCTAGACTGCTAGACCGTTCGCCCAGAGGTGTAGATTTACGTAGAGTGGCGCCCGGGTCCCTCTCCCGACAACCATCATGCGCACCAATGCGGTCACATGGACGATCACAGATGTTCGTTCGGCGTAAATTCAAACTTGCAAGCAGTACTTGAATTGCAAGTCGACAGTCGAGGGTGCTACGTTTGAACCTATAGCTGTTGTATACACGATCACATGCGTAATTTCACCCGACATGCGCACATGGTTGATTGCTGCACTGCTACATGAAGCACGAAGCTCATGATCCCTTTCGTTCAGAGTGCCTTGCCCGAACCTGCAGTCTCTTTCGAAACTGCCTCGGATTGCAGGTGCAGGACAAGGGCTGCTTTGTTTCAGGCTGGCCATCTCTGCCTTGTTGCAGGGTTGAAGAAAAGAGACTTGGTTGAGTCACAGAGCAGAGGCCCCTTCCCTGGAGCTTCGAGCTGGTGTGTAGCTAATGCCTCGCGGAAGCAGCGTGGCGAGCGGGAACCTTCAGTAGTCGGGCACGTTTCCAGGTAAGGTTCGGGTCGACTAACAGCCGTTCAGGGGGAGGGACAGCCCGGGCCTGTGTCGGGAGACGTGTCAGGTGGAAAGTATCATGGACGACCGATGTCTGACTTGGTGACGGAAGACGCGGCGTATTGCAAGTGGATTCTCCGAAGAGCCAAGGCTCGGGTCTGCAGGTGAAACACACTGGCATTGATAATTCGAACCTGGACTGGGGGCTATAATAATGATATCTTTTGTGCAAGTGTTACAAGTAGCCCCAAGGAAAAGTATTACTAGTTGTGCAGGCTTCTGGATTGGGTCGGCATCGGGCACGTCTGGGCTGTGCCGGATAGAGCCATTGCTAAAGCTCTCTCAACATACTGACAGCACCGTGCGAGGACCCCGCTTCTTCGCAGACATTGCGTGACAAAGCAATGTGGCTGAAAGAGCACGCTCCGCATCTCGAGGCTGTTGGGGAGCGTGCCACAATTTTGAGGCGTTGCTTAGGCCTTCGTATCATTAGACTCTGGTTGGGCGGTTGGCATAATGTAGGCCGAGGTAATGAGTTTCAGGCAGCACCGCAGGCACCGGGACTAACTCTACTTTGCCTTGGCCGTCTTGACTCTTCACTGTCCTACATGGCGTTCTTGCATGGCCATGCCGACCGATCTCTCTCTCTCTCTCCCTGTCTCGCCCCCTCCCTCCTGACAGCTTCGTTGCTGCCGTGATGGTGGTGCCAAATCCAGGCAGTGCTGCCAACAGGTCTTAGGTTCAAGGAGCCAAAGACCAGTGTAGTGTAGCTAAGGGAAAGGTCGCCAAGCTTCCCGTTCTTGTTGCAGCTTTAACACCAGCTTCAGTTTTGATCTGCTCCCAGCCCCATTCCTGTAGTGAGATTATATATATCTATATACATATATATATATGTATATACACATGTATGTACACACAAACATCTGTTTATGTTTAT
>CAJNDV010024335.1:44021-60017 GCA_905221635.1 Symbiodinium sp. CCMP2456
AAACATGTGATTCCTATCGAAAACACGGGCCGTATTCCGTGGCACTCTCTAGATTTTAACATGTAGTTCAACACTACTGACACGATTGAAACAAATGCTGTAGAAAAGAACTCTACACGCAAATACACGCCACCAGGGCGTGGTGTTCTGAATCTAAAACCGTCAACCTCTATCCTAAACCCTCAACAACCCTGATCCCTGGACCCCAAACCCAACCTGTAGCCGAAAAGACCTAACTTTTGAGGGTTCCTTATGGTTTCTATGTATATAGCTCCTCAAAAAACCGTGGGTCTTTTGGGCCACAGGCCCCTAAACCCTAAACCCTAAACCCTAAACCCTAAAACCCTAAACCCTAAACCCTGAACCCTGAACCCTAAACCCTAAACCCTAAACCACAGGCCACAGGTAGTCCCTGCGTCAGGTCTCCTGCTGGCCCCTTTTACTTTTGGCATCTCCATCCCTGCGGCCGTGGCGATCTGCGCGGTGCTGGGCGCGGCCATCGATGCCGCCACAGGCCCCGAGGATTAGGGTTTAGGGGACTTTTGACATTTAGCACCGAGTTCCCCGCCAGAGTTTTTGTTTCAGAGGGACGGTGGCGCAGTATTTCTGGATTTTAAGACTATAGGAAAAGCATTGTCTGTAACAAGGGGAACTAGGACTATGTGGGGGCCTTCAGGAAATGCCAGGGTTTCATGCGGGAGTGCCAACCGTGCAAAATCAGCATGCCCCACGAAACCAAGTCTTGTCGGTAAGATAGATGTTGTGGAGTTTTATTCAGCGCTCATACAGTAGAACATCAGTAAAAGCTAGAAAGTTGAACGGCGCTGTCACCAGCCTAGTAAAGAAGGAAACCCAGCATTTTGCATGATGGTGTCCTTTGTTCGGCTGATCATCTTCTATTATGGTTATATTGTGCCGATGCTGGTTGCTCGACATGCCGCCCTGAACACGCATCATAAGATTCAGGATGCTGTTACTTTGACCCCTGAGCTCAGACTCCATGCAATTGCAAACCCTGCAGCCTGAACCCTAACATTCAGTATCTTGCGAATCTTGTGTTTACCAGGATTTGTGGTGTATGTACACGATCTCGCAGGTGTACCCGCGTAAGCACATTGGGGAACCGCCGCAATAGAAGTCAGCCAAAGTTGGCCAACCCTGAACCTTAAAAGCCCAAAGCCTGCGTCGCACCCACGCCACCAGCTGCACTTGCAGAGACAGGTGCTTTGCTGGCGGCCTGTGCGAGTGGACTTCTTGTGAGGCAGGTCTGACAAGAGTTGACATGTCCTACCGCATTTGGCAGGTCTTATGTCAAGAGCTTTTGGGTTGCTCAGGTTTGCAGATTAGTTTGGAGCTTTGGATATTGGGCTTCAGCAACTTAAGGAGCTAAGCTTCAGAATCGTGCAAGCTTTTGAGAGTTTAGGGCTCAAGGCCTTATGGCCTTATGGTACATGAAGACGACGTCGTAGGCCGTTACGGTTTGGTGAGCAGCTGACCTATCACTCTTTCACGAACATAACTAGCGATCCTTATAGTAGCGATCCCGCGATACGTTTTTTTATTGTAGGGTCCCGTATCTCTGAACTTGCAAAATCTTTGTGGCGTGCTCTGCGCAGCGCAGGTATCATGGATGGCTGCTGGCAGGCAGCACCCAGTTGCATCAGTGCTTCTTCTTTGGTTTCAGTCTACAAGTTACTGGACAAGCAGGAAACCGTGTACCTCAAAGATGTCTAAAGCCCTTGCCCCACACACGCTCCCCCGCATAGGCCCTGAACTTTATAACCACAAAGACCTGAACCACAAGCCATTAACCCTCTCGCACCCTAAACCTTTGAAGCCATGCACTTGAAAGCCTGCCAGCAATTGAAGCCCGAGAGCTTTGGCGCAACTGCAGCCATGCAATGCAAGAACGGTGCCCATTCCAAAAGACTTGATAATGTAGGGGCCTAAATGATTGCCTATACTATTTTGGGGGTTCTTTCTTACAATCATAATATAATGGGCCCCAAAACCCTATTCTAATTATTAAGTAAGGCCCCTATAGCATTTTCAGGAGTAAACTTTAGGGCTCGCCAGATTTGTTCCAGAGAATCAAATTAAGGGAGCTTCCTGGAAGCGCTTTATCCTGAGCTCAAGGCCCCCAGACCAGTTCCAGGTAGGCACATCGATGCCAGCAGTATAGAAGAAATCACATCACCAGCCACAAGGCAAGCAACGAAGATTCTGGTATGGAATAAAGCACGGATGACAGCATTCGTGATCTGTGTAAGGAGCAGCTGCAGCGATAGCAATACAATGCATGCATGAAGGTGAGTAGTAGTCGCGTGGGAACTTATGAAAATTTAAAGATTTGTCCTGCCAAGAACTTTAGTGCCACCAAATACAGTAACTTAATGTTCCACAAACTCCCACGGACGGACATGGCAAGTTCTCCGGCAGGTTTTCGCCGCGCCGTTTCTGCTGCAACAGAGGCTGTAAACAGGCAGGACAGGGACAGTTCTGCTTGAAGTAGCAATCCGAAGCAACAACCCGGAATGCACTGACATGGCTCCATCTGTAACCTGAGCTCTACAGTCAGATTTAGATGTAATGTAGGGGCTTCAAATAGAATAGGGAATAGGGTTTTCGGGGTTCCTTATTATAATTAGCATATAATACACCCCAAACCCTATTCTAATTATTCAGGCCCCTACATTAGTATGAACGCCTCATGCATAAAGCCTGCGTTGCTAGCAGCTGCAGCATACTAGCATACTATTTCGCGGGCTTGACAAGCTTGTTCCCGAACCGAAACCCTGAAGCCCGAAACTCAGTTTGGAGCTGTCGGGCGAAGTGGCCATGGTAACCAGACGCCTAAAATTCAGTTGAAGCTGAATCAAGCTTTTGGCAAACCCTAAGCGCCAAATATCCTACACGCCCTAAATCCCGAAAAACCGAAACCCTAAAAAGCCCTAACCCCTAAATCCCGAAATACATGGTTACCCTAAACCCTCAAAGCCCTAACCCCTCAAATTCGAGCCAGATTCCGATGGCGACTTGCGAGATTCGTCGCCCCGGAAGCAGCCGAAAAGCCGGGCTGTTGGGCTACAGTGCCAGAGGTGCGACAGCTAATATAGGGGCCTAAATAATTACCTACGTAGCCTACGTTATTTTGGTGGTTCCTTATTCGAATTATAAGTTAAACTGGGGCCCAAAATCCTATTCTGATGATTAAGGCCCGGACATTATTTCAGAAGTTTGGGGGTAATCAGGACCCGATCGGTTCGGGCATGATCGTCGACAGCCCTCGTGGTTTAGATTCACTGGTTTAGGATTTAGGGCATTGAGGATTTAAGATTTATTGGTGTAGTTTAGTGTTCATTGGGTTCATGATGTGTGGTGTCCAGTCTTCACTGGGTTGTGGGGATGTAGGGTCTAGGGTTTTGAGAGGTTGGTTGGTTTTTGGATTTGAGGGTGGTTTGGACATTTCATTGTCCAGCACATCAACAAAACGTTCAGACAGGATTGCAGGCGCATTTGTTTTTGAACGTTTATGTTCAAGTGCTTTTTTTGATTTGGGGTGGGGTTGGGTTGAGGTTCAGGGTTTCAGAACTTGGTCTTCGTTGACATTGGTGCAAAAAGATCTTGTTCTGTGTTGCAAAGCTTCAGGTTTTCAAGGTCTGGGGTTGCAGGTTTCGGGTTGAAGGTTGAACACTTCGAGTTCAGCTGTATCACATTGCTTTCTTGGTTCGCGCATTAGGCTTTAGTAATAAAGCTCTTGCCTGGTGGAAAGGTGTTGTGTGGCGTGATATGTTTGCTTCAAACGGCTTCTTCCACTAAAACTAGTCATTCTGGTCCTCGACGAGGACGACCACCACTTAGGCAGGAGCTTGCTTTCCTTGGAGTACGTGCTGGAGACATGGATGGTCCCTGCCACAACCGCAACTCAGAGAAATGATAACTGCCTTAGTTGGACCCCGAAAATGTTCCTATTCGAGCAGGGCCCTTCCAGAGATCCTTAGGCGGGTCAGACTAATGTAGAGGCCTTCGCAATTAGAATAGGGTTTTGAGGTCTAGTATTCTATAATTAGGAACTTCCAAAACCCTATTCTATTTATTAAGGCTCCTACATTTGACTGCAAGGGAGTAGCTGCAGGAGCTCGGGCCGACGGGTGCAGGGAGCGATCGAACTTAACCCTTGGACCCCAAACCTGAAGGGAATCCGATACAATTGGAACGATACAGAGAAGATTAGCANNCATGGCCGCTGCGCAAGGATGACACACACAAATCGAGAAGTGTACCAAGAGTCGAAACCCTAAACCCTAACCCTAAACCGTGGAGTTTCTTCAGCTTCGCTGTTCTTTTCGAGTTTTGGGTATTTACATGTTGGAGGTGCCTGAGGTTTCTCAAATCAGGGAGGAGGCAGAATCGAAATCCCTCACATCCCCAAAAATGGACCCCTAAACCCTTACAAACCCTTTTGCAAACCCGTACATACACCCTAGACACTAGTTAAACCCAAGAACAGCCTAAACCCTAAACCGGCCGGCCACAGACGGACGCCGGCTGTGCGGAGCCCCCTCGGCGCAACCTGCGCCGCCGAAGGGCGGCGCGTGCGTAGAGGCGGCGCTGCGACGCACGGGGCCCAGAGATCCCACTGAAAACAGAATTAATGTAGGAACTTGATTAAGAAACCCTGGCCCTATAGCCCCAAATATATTAGGGTTCATATTACGAACCCTAATAAAGGACCAGGGTTTCTTAATCAGGTTCCTACATTATACCACCACTTTTCAACAAGGAACATGCACATGTATGCCTCCGAACATTTTCAAGATCCTTCCATAGATTGAGGAGTGTGCTGTATTCTGCGGGTCCGGTTGAAGTTCAAGATTGCGTGGCTGACTTGCACCGTAAGTACGAGCGGGGATTCAGAAGTTTAACCATGAGATGCACGAGTGCGCCGGGGCCTCGGGTATAGCACCTTGTGCAACATTGGAGAAATTGGGGAGCAATGCGAGACGATCGGCAGACATGAAAAAGAAAGGCCTGAACCCCAGTCCGAAATGCAAAAAAACCTCCAAACCCGATCCACCTTAATGTAAGGACCTAAATAATTACCAATACCGTTTTGGGGGCCTTTTATTTTTATGATTATAGTAGAATATACCCCCCAAAACCCTATTCTAAATATGAAGGCCCCTACAGCAAGCCTGTGCATGCCCCTCAACCCACCGGCCCGACATCGCTCTACCTCGAAACCCGAGACGACACATGAGCGTAGAAGCCTAAATAATTACCACTATTATTCTTAGGGTTCCTTATGATAGTTATACTATAAAGGAGCCCAGAACTAATATAGCCTTAACAAATTAGAAGAGGGTTTCGGGGTCTAGTATACTATGATTATAATAAGGATACCCAAAACCCTAGTCAAATCATTAAGGCCGTTATATGAATCCTAGACATCAGGGCTAGTCGAGGCATGTTGCTTCATTGGAAGCATAGCATTGAGGGCGAGTAAGCGCTAAACCTTTTTTAAGCCGGCAACCGGTTGAACTTCAGCACCACATTCCAAGGCGCCGTCGAAAAGTGACAGATTCGGATGGAATAGCCCGGACGCGAAGAAGTCGTCTACACAACCTCTAGTTTGTTGCTTTGCGGAATTATTTATGTACATGCTTCTATTTGTCTACCTATCTATCTATCCATCCGTCCATCCGTCCATCTATCGATATATCTAATCTATCTATCTATCTGTCTATCTGTCTATCTGTCTATCTATCTATTCAACTAACTAAGAACTATCTATCTATCTATCTATCTATCTATCTATCTATCTATCTAACGACCTATCTATCTATCTATCTATCTATCTATCTATCTAGCTAGCTAGCTAGCTAGCTAGCTATATCTCTTTCTCTATCCTCTCTCTACCTATCTATGTGCCTGCAGAACTTAACAGTCTGTCGGTTGAACTATTCATATCCTGGGGGTTGGCAACCTAAGTTTTGGAGTTTGCGGAACCATAGTTCCGGACCCCCAATACACCTTAGACATCCACCATCTTCCTTTACTTAGTTCCCCAATACCCAGGCTTTGAACTTGTTGGCTTCTTATGATTTCATAGTAACCTGAAAGTTTAACCTTTTATTTCCTTGGCTTATTGGGGAAGTAAGTACAGGGGTTGAGCGAACTTCTACAGGGGTGTACAAGCTTCTGAACAAAGTATTTGTAAGGGGACCCGCATCACGATTCTGAACAAGGTAACCTGTCGTGCACTGCGGGTGGAAGCTCTGACGGTGCTGTAGTGCTGTGTGGCTTTGAGTATCCGAACCAAAGAAGCTGTTCAATATAGGGGGCCGGAATCAGTAGTAGCAATGTTTGGGGTTCCGTAATATGCCCATACTGTAATATACCCCAAGACCCTGTTCTCATCATAACGAGCAGTTTTCTGGGTTCTAGGGTTTAGGGTTTGGCGGAGTCATAATCCGTCCTGATCCTCATGATCATGGAAATGTGGTTTCCGACTGAGTCTGGCACGACTTTAAGGCCCAGTCAACCCCAGTGTCATCCAGTGTCAAACCCTGAGTCGTTTAAGCCAGATCTGGACCGACATCCCAAAAGCCTCATGTCCTTCATTGCCATAATTTCGCCTTCGGCTTTCCATCTCTTGCAAACACAGCACATGAATACTTTAGTATTTTCTGCGAGGCACGGCTCATGTCAAGTGTTTTGGCAGGATGCTCGGGTAGGCCGTTGAAGCCAACAAGTGGGTATAAATCAAAGTGATGCACTTCAGGTGTTGCCAGAATACTCTAAACCTTATACACCTTAAACCCCATATTCATAGCCGGTGTACTGAAGGGCGTAACACATCGCAGTTTTGCTTTCAAGATCCTGTATGAGCTTCGCTGCCTCTTAGCCGAATGATTTCTCAGAATTCGCATCTTCAAGCTGGCGATTCCAGCATGCACATTCACACTGACCGCCAGCTTGCTGCCGCGTGTTAAGAAGCCATTGCAGCTCCTTGGGACCTTGATATATACACACATGTGTTTATTGTCATTTGTAGTTTTCATGTATATCTTTTAATACCGTGTACGACAGTTCTAAGGCGGCGCTTATCACTTGCCGTGTCAGCCATCGGGCTCTACGGGTAATGCTTCGGATCTTTTTTGGGATTACGGTTGAGGGCGCAGGGTTCAGGAGCTCTGGTGGCTCTTGAAAAAGCTTCTGCGAGCATGTGCCACGAATGGGACTGGAACGTCGCTGCAACAAGCTATGGGGCTGCGGTAGATGTCTTGAGAACATGCAGGCTTCGGGGCAGCCACTTTGACAGATGAAGGCTCGTTTCGATGTAGTCTAGCCCATGATCTATCCAGGCTTCGTCGACTTTCAGTGAGCAAACCAGACCTGGGCAAGTGCAGAGCCAGGTGGACCTGTAAGTTGCAAGTCCTAATTCATAGTATCCAACGTTATAATTGAAACCCTGCGAGCATCCCATCAAAGTGTGCAGTCCGAAGCACCGCCCCTCTAGGGCTAGCAGTCGCCGGACGAAACAGGACCCTTAAACAAACCAATCGTCCCGACCATAACTTCAAAGGCTAAAATTTTGTGGGACAGGGCACCCAGCCCCTAAGTATAAACCCTGAAACCCTGATCCCTAAATCCCGCTACGCCTGTTTTCACGCCGACTACGCCTGAGAACCTCGCCTGGATTGTCCAAGCGGAGCGAGCGAGTGTAAACCTTAGACAAAACGTAACCAAACCCTGAAACCCCCCCAAAAAACCCCCTAAACCCGTAAAACCTTCAGCAATGAAGCACCTTTTGCTGGCCGCTTGGATGGCCGCCGGGTTGGACGCCTTGTCTCCGGACTTCTGTCTCGAGTTTATTACATAATAACCTAGTGTTTTTGAAGGTTCTACCCTGTGTTTACGGAGTTGTAACCTACCATTTCGTAGGGTTTTGGGTATTGAGTTTGTTGAGGCTTACAGGTTAAGGACCCCATATTTTAGCTGAGGTTTGGCTCATGTTTAGGGGGCGAACGGTGCTTACAGGTTTGGAGTGGTGGGCATAGTGAACGATGTGTTTTGGGTGTTTCTTTTCCGGCATATTGCATTTGCCGATGCTGACTATATATCACAGAGGCTTTGAACGCTGGGCATCGTCCTGCTGGATTATGGGCCAAACCGACACTTGCACACAGACAGACACCAACGCATCGGTCAACGGGGTCTTATTCGCAACTCCCTGCATTCTCGTCTTGACTCCTTGGTCAAGCTGTTGTTTGTATATGCAGGGCAGCAGAGCACCTCTTCAGCTAGTTACATCTAGTTACTCGTTTCCTGCTGGGGACGCGGTTGCCTTAGTTTGCTTCTTCAGGCTTCCTCGTTCGCTCACATTATGACTTACCGCCATCCCTTGCGTTTAAAAAGAATGGTTTCAGGCAGGGCTTCATTGTTGAACCCTTTGAGAATCTCAACAATGCCTCAGCTCTCACTTCGAAGATCCAAATCCGAATCCAATGCGATCCTCCTGAGGATCCCGGAGAGTTGGAGTACGACCATGTCGTCGCAAGCAGCGCAGGCCTGGGTCGGGAGGGGTGTGCACGACGTGCACTGCGCGGAGTTTGCCGTCTTTTGAAGTGTTCACGAGTATATTGATGTGCTCCGGATTCAGGTTTGGGGTGGCAGGGCCGGCTTGCAACTCAAAGTTAGGATGTTCAGGAGACGTCGCGAAACTGCCCTGAGATACGCTTGGCTGTAGACAAAACTTGTTGCTAGGGTTGGGTTTTCGGGGTATTCTGCCGTCGAGGTTTCCGAGATTTACGGGCCTAAAGACGCTGCGCCTGCTTCTCGTAAGCTCATACACCCCTAAACATGAATCTCTGCGAGCACTCATTGGAGTCGCCGGGCACTGCTGAATCTGCTAAAAGACACACTTAAGGACCCAGGCTTAAAGTAATTATACTTCCCTCCGACCAGTTCTAAGTACATGTACCATGCAAGGTCGTTGGCCGGAGAGCCCAATACCCCTTAATCGAGGAATATTCCCCAACAAAAATCGACCACTATGGTATAAATATTCCTTAATTGAGGGAAAGTGACTGGGATATCTCCGGGCATCTGAGTCATGGGAGATTTGAACTTGATCGTGCGCAGACCCCGTGCGGATGATCACAGCGATGGCACTGACGAAGAAAGAGGATGATGCTCATAGATGATGCATATTTCATTGCTGCTGGCAATGATGATTATAATACTGACGATGGTGAGGATGATGCTGGTTCGCAAGATTAGCGGGTGATGGGCAGGTCGACGACGATGATGATGATGCTGGCATCGGGCGTGACAGTGGTAGCCACGCCCCTAGCCGTGGACCCAGCGCGGATCAGCGCAGGCATGATCTATGCGCTGGCCGGATCACAGTCCTCGCTGATACGTGCCTGGGTCAAACTTCGCTCAGGCGTAGAAGCGGAGACCCGAATCCCAAAACCCCATATCCCTGAACCCTGAAACCCACTAGCCCTATAATCCGTCTGCCAAGCGTGTTCCAATCCAAGGAATCGACCCCTACTCAGAGTATGCTATCGCGGAGCCCACGGCAGTATTGGGTTTTCGGTTCTTGGTTGGCGGCCTTTTTATTTTGAGGGCTCAGGGTTTAGAGTTTGGAGGGGTTCAAGGCTCAGAGATTTGGGGTTTTGGTCATCCACTGGCTCTTGACATTAAGCTGGGCTAGACCAGTCAATCCTTGGAGGCCTTCCACCGCTGCAGCTGCATTGTCCAAGTAGCCGATGCGTGTTTGTTGTTGTTTTTTCTAATTCTTTGCAACCTGCAGGGATGGATATAGGGCTTATAGGGTTTAGGGCTTAGGATGTGGTTGCAATGTGCTATTCTTATGCAATTCTCTCATGAGTTCACAATGTCAGTTGCAGACTGCTCCTGGGATCCCCCAACTGCCGACTCCCTAGGCCTTCAGGACCTGATGTCCTGAAGCCCCAGGGGCCCGAACGCCAAAAGATTGGTTTAGGGTTTAGGGGTTTTGGGTTTAGGGTTGAAGGGATTGAGGGCTTAGTGCATTGCAGTCCCTGCTCAAAAAAAGGGTTTCGGGTTTACTGCGAGTTTCGCAGAATTTCCGAAACGTTGTACGCAACATCGCCGATTCAACGTTCTCGTGCCCCAAACAGCATGGACTCTGCATGCTTGAGTCTAAAGCTAGAACAGGCATGGAGACGAATCTGCATGCAGCTTCCCCTGCGTGGGTTTACAGTTTGCTGGCGGTCCGGCTAAACGGCAGAACTCTGATGAAACCCTATGGAAAGCTGGTTTCGAAAATCGGTAAAAAGCCCTACAATACTCTTACAACACTGCTATATAAACCTTCATGCAATGACAGATCTCGTGGAAGACTGAGCCTCCAGCGCTTTCTGAGGAGCCAGAGGAGAGCGCATCTTCTTCGCCCGCATTCACTCAGCTGCTTGAGGTGTGCGCGGGCGAGCTCCGTAAGGTTTTTTGTGTGGGACTTTCGGGGGAGAGGGTTAAAGGGTTCAAGACGATTTATAGAGGTCTTTCAGGGTTAATTAAGAGTGTAGAGTTTAGAGTTGAGGGACGACAAGGCGAGGGCGACTATACGGGTTTCCAACAGGCTCTCTGAAAGGATTCCGAATTTGTGTTCTAGACCGGCTACTAGAAGTGCTGCTAGAAGGGTTTAGGGTTTAGGGTCAAATTTCAGGGTATTCTGAACTTCAATGTAGTTAGAGGTTTAGAGTTCGGATCCGGGAGGGGGTAGCTTTCCTTCGGATTGCTCCACGGAAGCCCCCTGCCTCAAAGCAAATAATTTTTTGCGCAGTGCTGGAATACTCAACCTCGAAGCTTCATCCTAGCCGGATCCCACAGCTTCGAGTAGACAGCGCTGGAAAGATAAGTATACTGCACCGTTCCCAGAGCTCTGAGTTTTCATCCCTAGACTATTCAGGACACCCCATACACATCTATCGTGTACTATAGACTATAGACGTGACACACAAACTGGTCACACAGCGTTAAAGAAAGTCGGTGAGGTGCTTTGGGCCGAGCCCAACTTGCTCCTCATACCGTAGCCGACCAGACCCCAGGGCAATGCTCTCAGGTGAACGTTAAGCCTTAAACAAGGCAGCGGCAGCGCCCCTCGCCGCCACGAAAGGGCATGCGATTTTGGAAAAATGGTGGGGTTTCTGCGCAAGCGTGTTTCGGGAAAACTTTGCGCAGGAAAGCAACTAACAATATCCGGAAGATACTCTTCATTAACATGGTTTGCGGATATACATCTAGCAATTGGACGTAATTGGATTGCACTGATGCCTTCTGCCTGTGTTCTGTGTGCAGCAAAATCACCTGAACGCCTGTGAGAAGTGACGAAGGCTTGCGCTTAAGGGCCCAAAACTTGCCATGCGGCGTGGACCACAGGATTCAGTGTTTGGGCTCTCTGGGGCTGTGAAGATCCACGAACCGACATGACAGCTTATGTGATCCATGTCAGTAGTATATGATCACATATAAACTGTAGCTTTGTGGACAGGAAGCAACCCCTCATTGAGGTGCTGCCTGTCCACTTCTATAGGGTGTCGGGCCCCAGACATGTCTGGAGAGGCGTACAGAATGAAGAAAATCACCCGAAACAAGATGTACCAACGTGCCCAAGAACCCCCCCCCCTCCGCCACAGCAACAAGGCCAATTCGTGTCGAGCATCATTCCAGAAATCCAGAGTCGATCGTAAGGTAAGGTGCCGAAAGTGCTGCAGATACCATTGTATTTGCTGTCTTCGCCAAGAGTGTCTTGCCACGTACGAAACGGCCAGTCGCGGAGCCATTTCGCGTTTCCGGAGCAAAAAAGATGCTTTCAAATGCCGTAAATGCCAGCATTTTCGAGCCTGAAGACCCCCTCATCACAAAAACACATTTAAAAACAAAAAACACAAGCTTAGTTTTGGCACCCCAGTGACCAACAAATCCGACGAAGGAGGAGAGTGTAGGCAGAGACAGCGGAAACGCCGTAATTCTCGAGCAAGTTGGTTCTTGCGCAGTGAAAGGGGCGGCGCACCCAAGCAATGCGAGCGTGCAGAATGTGTTGGAAATACCGAGCTTTGTGCTTTTGGCAGCAGTTATGTTGTAGAGACGGTAAGACCAGAACGATTTAAGTGAGAAGGAGCGAAAGTGCTGCAAATACGGAGAAACTTGCATGTCTAGAGGCAAACGGATGTTCCCTAAACCCCCACCACCCCCACCGCCCCGCCCCCCCCTTGACCCGCCAATGACCTCGGCCGGACAGAAAGTGTAACACCCTCCGCGGCGGCGAAGGGCGGCGCTGCCTTTAACAATATAAGTTAAGATCTGGGCAGGACCCGAAATTCGGCAATCCATGTAGTTCCTAAAGCCCCAAATCCCACAGCCTTATGTCGTACCCTAAAACCGAGAGCTTTTATCTCATCTAAAGAACCCCAGAACATATAAACCCTATACCCTAAATCCTATAAGCCCTAAACCCTATATAAACCCGAAACCCTAAACCCTACATAAACCCGAAACCCTAAACCCTATAAGCCCGAAGCCCTATAAACCCTATAAGCCCATAAACCCCTGAAGCCTGAGCAGGCTTCAAGCTCCCTATATGCACTCCCCTGTGCAGCGGCTTGGCCGCACCGAGCGATTTTCGCAGAGCACATTTTGGGTGTTGCGATGTAGGGTCAGGGCTCGTTGGGTTTAGGGTTGAGGGTTTTCGGGTTTAGGGGTTAGGGATGTAGGGTTTTAAGCTTTAGAGCTGTTGGATGTCTACGGCTGAAGAGATTTGGCAGATTGGGGGAGGTTTTAGTGATCTGCAGGAATTTGGGGGTTGGGGCGGCTAGGGTTCGGGATTCCGGGCTTAGTCAAGGGATGTTCTGGGTCATGTAAAGCCCACATCATTTGGACGACTCTTCGGGCATGCAACCGACCTACTGAGGGCGGCACCTCGCAGCGTTAGCGTTGACACCGCAGCTTAGTGGGGGTCTGTAGTCCTTATACTTGAAGCCAAGGCACCCAGCCGCTAATCCCCAGGTCGACTCCCTGTTTCGCCCGTCTTGGCACGTCTTAACGATCCCGAAGGCAAGAGAACAGATCTTCAATGCCACGGTCCTGCCATACCTCAGCCCCTTGAGGCCAAAATCCATCCCTAAACCGCTCCCTAGCCCTTGCTGAACCTGTCCCCAAAGGCACGCAACTCGCAAAAATACAATCCAACTGTTCCCAGTGTATCGGTTTGTGTGCATTCTGGCTGCGAGTTCACAGCGCTCTGATGCGTGGCAGTTTTTGTTTGCATGGGGTTGTTCTTCAATTGGGCACCACGTACCGCCTGAAGCCATGCAGACGCGGTGTGCCGCATGCTTGGCCGTCGTGCTGCTGATGACATCTTCTTCAGTTCTTCTTCGCCTTCCAAGGTATTCCATTGCGCGTTTTTCTCGGCAGAATGCTCTCCGAGATATGAGCCCGGAGCTGACCCTCTCTATTCGGCAGCATTGGGCATCCCAAAGCCCTGCCAACGTTGCAAACTGCAGCATATATGCTTGGATGAATGCCCTGACAGGAGAGCAGCCTCTCCTGGAGAGAGCTCTTGTAGTCTTCTTGGCCGGGAGCCAGAACGTGGGTTCGCAGGCTGTGCGAGGTTATCAGACAAGCTTGGGGCTCATGGCTGCGACCGAGACGGGCATGGCATGGAAGGTGAAGATCGCAGCTTGCAACTGCGAAGTATTGGGAGCAGCCTTTGCCGATCTTGAATGCCACTCTCCTGTCGTCCTTATTCATGTCAAACACCATTGCCTGTGCGAGGCTGATTCCACATGGATGCTAACCATTCAGTAGCATCAGCTTTGCCATGTTGCAAGTTCCAGACTGAAACCTGAAAGCAGTTCAGGGGAAAACTGGTAGAACTCCACATGTTTGGGGCCTGCGCTGAGGACTTCAACATACCGGAAGTGTCCGATGTGGCGTCCGCTGCACATCTGGGACGTTGTTGATTTGCCTCTGCCTTTGCCACGAGATCTCCCAGCACTGTACCTTAGTCGTAGTAGACGAGTAGGTAATCTTTCACCTTCTTCCTGTATGATAAACCCCTAATTCTATATATCTATATCTATATTTACATGTATACATTTACATTCATACCCAGACCCCCAAAAGGATCTAAAAAATAGATCCCCTAATTAGGGACCCTGACTACTAAAGGGTACTTTACAGAAACCCCCTTAGGGGATCTATTTTTTAGATCCTTTTGAGGGTCTGGGTAAGCATATAAACATATGTATATATATATATATATATGCATGCCAAAGGTTAACCTTCAGTTCCTCTTTGGATATTGGACAATGAAGGTATCGTGGCCTCATCGTCCAGACGAGCAGCCAGAAGCCCTCCGTTTTGCAAACTTTAGGACTTAGGGTTTAGGAGTTATTAAGAGGCGTTTAGGGTTAGGACTTAGGCTTATAGTGTTGCTTATAAGGTCTCGGATTTCCAGGGTTTAGGATTTAGGAAATTCAGGGTTTAGGGCTAGCTTGTCGGCTCTCTGATCGAAAGGTCCAAGGACACGAACTTGATCTCCATGTGGTTTCCGCTTTGCTGAGATTGTCCGGCAATTTCCACGATTCCCTAAACCCTAAACCCTAAAGCCCAAACCTCGAGCGCGGGGTTCGAAAAATTGCTGAAGACAATTTCAGTTCGGGCCATAGCTACTTTGCTCCCCAGAGACTCCAACACCCCTTAATTAAGGAATATACTTTAAATTATATTAGGAACCCTAGTAAGATTTAAGGTATATTCCTTTAACTAAGGGGTTTTGGAGTCTCTGGGTCCTTGCACTCCGCCGGCCCAAAGCCCTTTCGAGAAAGGATCCCTGCACACAAAGTCCAGTCCCCGAAATTACATTTGCAACCCAAGACCCGAAGATCTCGTTCAGGCTGGAAGCGATGAAGAAGTACAAAGACATTCAGACCGTGGTCATTCCGCACCATACGGGGCCAAGTCTCCCTGGGGTCCCAGCGGCAAAGAGCCTGACGAGCAAACCTTCGCGTCCTTTGCAGATTCTTGGTCCTGGGTTCCGAAGTACTTTATTGATTCTTTTGAGTTGTGGGATGTGTTTCCCTTTGAACCAACATAACATAGAACAAACTGGCGGTTTAGACTTGTTCCTCCCTGGCTGCTCCAGAAGACGGTTTAGACTTGTTCATCCCTGGCTGCTTCAGAAGCCAGGATTGGTGCTGTTTGTAGCAGAGAGTATTCCGCAGCTCTGGATGCAGTACTTGAGTCTCTGCACCTTGACTCAAGAGCCTTCAATTACTCTCATGTTGACACGTTCTGGTACAAGCAGCAGCCGCCGATTGAGCTTCACCAGCTGATTGCTCGGTACGACACCATCATCACCTGGCATGAGATGGACTGCTACGGCAAGCACAACCAGTACAAGCCCTATCAGCGAGCTGCAAACGCCGCTGCCACCCTTGTTCCCCCGATTCTCTCCGGCTGCTCTCCGAGCGCAGATGACTTTGCGACACTTCGGATGGACTTGCTCAAGTACCCTTACATAGCACAGAATGGCAATCCGGAGTCTTTGAATCGTCATCTGGAAGAACTGCTTGTGCCCGCCAACTGGGCCGCTGCGCAACAACATGCAAAGAAGCTGGCTGAATGCGTGACGCTGAAGAGTATTGTGAGACTGTATATCCAGTACATTACCTTCTTGTGGCGATCAACGGGTGCAGCGCAAGGAGTCCTCACAGCGCCGGGCAAGAGTACGAAAAACTTAAGGCTCAAACATAACATATGTATAACATATATATATATATACATACACATGCATGCATGCATACATACAAACAAACAGACATACATGCACATACACACACACACACACACATATATATATATATATATGTATACATACACACGCATAGACATGTAGATACACACACATGTATATATATATATATATGCATGCATACATACGTA
>CAJNDV010024335.1:60117-75850 GCA_905221635.1 Symbiodinium sp. CCMP2456
TTCGGGGTGTGGGCTAGGGTTTAGGGGTTTACGGCTTTAGGGTTTAGGGTTTAGGGGCTTCGGGGTGTGGGCTAGGGTTTAGGGGTTTACGGCTTTAGGGGTTTAGGGTTTAGGGGCTTCGGGTGTGGTTTAAGGTTTAGGGGTTTCGGGTTCCGAGAGTGTGGATTGCGGGCTTGGGACTGTAGGCGTTTTGGCTTGGAGGTGCCGGGCCCTCAATAGCCGAGCCCTTGAAGTTCAAAAATGCAACGACACTGTTCCTTGCCCTAAACCCCAAACCACAAACCCCAAACCCTACACCCTAAACCTTAAACCCTAAACCCTAAACCCCCAGGTCCGGTCCTGAGCGTGGCACTCTGCAGGCTTCATGTCCTGCACATGCATCTGCAAGAGCTTCCGGGCAGAGAATTTAAGACTCCAAGCTTGCAAAGGCTTTTCTGAAAGAACATCACAAGGATGGGCTGTAGAGGATATGCGCCGTTGCCGAATTGCTAAGCAGTGCGCCAGTAATGGACATCACAGACTCAGTGGGATGGAAAGACGTGCCAGCACAGTTCAAGGCTTGCCGTCTTGAGGGTGAACCCTTCATTTAGCATACAGATCCTCAGCCCCAAACCCAAACGAACAAAAACAAATCCAATATCGCCAAACTAAACCACCAAACCCGCCAGAACCCTAAGATCCCAGTACTCTTTTACAGAATTTGTGATTTCGACCTCTTATCTCTAGGTTTGAAACCATGGGCCCCCGGTACGGGTCCTTAACCCTGGAACCCCCCAAAAGGCCTAAGGGTCCAAATTCGGCGCCCATACTTCTGACCTTAGGTTCTCCGGGCCTCGAAGTAGGTACCGCCGGAGGAATCGAGGCCGCCATCAGCTCCTGCGGCAAGATAGACGTGGCCTGCAGCGTGGGAGCTCGAAAGTTCGGGTGTGTAATGTCGGGGCCTGAATAATGAGAATATGGTTTTGGGGAGTTCCTGACTATGAATATAGTATATAATGCACCCCAAACCCTATTCTAATTATAAAGGCCCCCATAGTATGCTTCCTAAACCCAAAACCCTGGACACCCTACAACAGCAGCAGCAACAGCAACAACAACAACTACGACGGGCAATGACAAGAAGAAGAAGAAAAACAAGTATGATAAACCCGCTACTGCTGTTGTTTGGGGGGTCAGGGCCTTATTGCTAACTATTGCTCACTAAAGCGAGCTTCCAGCTAGGATCAAAGGCCGCACGGCCCTTGAACAGAGCAAAGCTAAGCATTGGGGCTTAGGGATACGCCTGGGGCGTAGGGATACAGCTGCATTCAGAAAAACACCCTTGAGTATGCAGGGACCCGTCGATGAGTTGAGACATATCCTGATAGAGACTTAGGAATGATCACGAACTTTTCTTTCCAGTCGATTAGAGGGAAGTGGAGTCTAAGTGCGAGGAATGAGCATGTGGGATTCAAGTGTTCAGCGCGTATGGATGGTCGAAATGGCTCTGCCTTTGGCCTTCAGTTTTTTGGCAGTGGGGCTTGGACGATTTAGGGTTGATATAGGGGGCCTTAATGATTAGAAAAGGGTTTTGGGGCACCTTGTGCGATAGAATGTTTAAGACGCCCCCAAAGTAGTATTGCAGGGCCCTACACTTTGCCCCTGTTGCTTATGTCATGCTTTGCGGCTGCCTGTCCGATACAACACGATGATATGCTACGCGTGTGTTTTCAGTTCTTCGTTGCTGAGGAAGTCAAGTCACAAACCCCAAAAATTAAAGGTGTAGACTGTCAGTTCTATAAGGGGTCATAGTATCCCCAAAAAGTGTAAAGTGTACTCATTCAGTTAGTAAGAGTTATCCAAGAACACAATCTCTTTCAGGGCAAAACCCCAAAACTCTGGGGTCATAGCCTGCTGTTTTGCAGGAAAGGGGACCACAGGCTGTTGTAGACCGGCATACTTTGACATCTCAATGGTGTCTGGGCTAAGATGCGTGGGTTTGTGCTGGTTACAGTCACCTCGAAGTCCTGAGAACAGACAGTGTAGGGTGTGTACAGAGGTTTGACAGGGTTTAATTTCAACAGCCATTCACATGGTAATTTCCAGACTATGTCTATCGCTCTGACGCTATCTGTCTCGTCCTGCTATAATAAGTAGGGATGTGTCTCCGCGTCTTTGTCGGCTTAACTTTCACATCAATATGGCTCTATTTAACTACCTGTCTATGTAATGTCCCGTATCGCGGCCTTCTGTATTTGATTTAATTACTCACTGTCTTCTTACGTGATATAGAATATCGAATGCATGTTTGTTCATGTATTGACCCATCACTTAGGGTTAAGGGGTACCCTAAACCCTAAACCCAGGTAGCCCAGGTCGCGACGACTGCCAGGTCTAAGACCCTAGCAGTTGGCACCCCTGCGAATCGGCCGCAGCATCCCCCGCATGGCCTCAGGAGTGGCTTTGCCAGGAAGCCAAAAGGTACCGTTATGGTTACCAAATGCAGGGTAATTTTGTCGGAGTAAAACCAGGGCTTAGGACTTTGGATGATGGGGATAAGGAGTCTTACGCTCATTCACGCTGCTCTCTTTAGGGGTTGTGAGGCGCAGGGCGTTCGGGTGTATTGGTTCTTATGTCTCAGGTTTGCATTTAGGCGCTCGGCTTCTCTAACTATTCACGACTACCACCACCACCACCACCACCACCACTGCCACTGCCACTGCCACTGCCACTTCCACTACCACTACGACGACGACTGCCGCTTCTACTACCACTACCACAACGACGAAGACTACTACTACTACTACTACTACTACTACTACTGCTGCCATCAGGTTTGGGTTTGGGTGTGTAGGATCTGTGAGTTCCGCATGATACAACCCCCGCACCACGCATAGGAATCATCGTTAGGCATTCATTTGTGTACGCCCCTGAGCGGATACTCTGCAGTCAGATCACAGTAGAGGACAGTGCCTGCCACAACCATACTGTGGTACCGGCACCATCGGGCTCTTCACCACTTACCCTAGAGCTTGAGTGTAAGGCTGAGGTGTAGGGTTTGGGGTTGTTGTACCCTACACTGCAGTATCCCACCAGACTAGAGTCTCATGTGCAAAAGCCTCTGCTAAAACCCCACATCACACCCCAAATCCCTAACCCTTACATCTTGAAGAGGAATCGCACGAATGTTCGCAGCAGCACATGCAGTCAGGGTAGTCAAACGTGTCAGCTAGCCCAGTAGTCATAATTGTCAGGGTGGTGCCGGCGAAAGCCGTATACATCATGATGGTTATCTCATCTGTCAGCAGCAAGAACTGCAGGTCAGCCGCCCGCCCTAAGCCATCAGCCTCTCAAGCCCAGACCTCGAGCACTGAAGATCCCTAGAGCCGTGAACCACTACAGCCCTAAACCCTTCAGTCTAGGCTTGAGGGTTTGGGTCAAAAGAACCTTATAGAACCCCTACAGTACTTGGAGGTATCATGGGTAGTTATAAGTGGAGTTGTGCGTGGAGCTAAAAGTCCCCTAATATAGATTATAACTATAGTAACCCCTACTTAGAACCCCACTTATAACTACCCATGAACCTCCAAGTAGCCCTTAGTTCCAGAATCTGAAGAGTTGCCAGGGAGATGCCAGAGCACCCTCTCCTGGCCGCAGAGCGCCACACGACCCCGAAGCCGGAGACCCTGTGGCTTGGGTTGTAGGGGTTTGCTATCAGGCTTTGCTACAGTTCTGAATAGAACTAGCATAATGATGAGGTTTCTATGATGGTTCAGTAAGGGGTAAGGGTTGAGGGATTGGGATTTTGGGTTGAGGGTTTAGGGTTGAGGTATGAGGATGTATGAGGGTGTGAGCTTTCGATGATTGTCAGTGCCGCATTGCGTGAAGCGCGACTAGTAACCCACCACCTTCGCCTCTGCCGCCACCACCAGCACCAGCGGCACTACTTCACATGTTACTGCTTGTGCTGTTGTTGTTGCTGAAATTGCTGCAAGGGCTGCTGATACTGCTGCGGCTGCTGATACTGCTGCTGCTGCTGCTGCTGCTGCTGCTGCTGCTGCAGCTGCCTTCACACGCTCGTGCTTTTGCTGCTGCTACTGCAACTGCTAAGGCTCGTATGACGGAGCTTCCACGCAAAACCGTCAAGACCCAGAGGCATGCCACCCCGACCACCTGATCATGTTGCGGTTGTGATTTCGACAAGCGACACAGGACTTGAAGGCGGCGCTCGCTTCCTACGTCCCTTCTATGCTTTTTCCGCGTAAAATAAGCTACTCTCATAACTATAGCACCTATACAACAACATCATCACCATCGTCATCATCACAAGATTGGTTCCGGTTTAGCGGAAACATACAGCCCGAGCAGTAAGGGGCGCTGCACGGTTGGAGCCACTGCCCTTGCCGGGACCGGATGGCATCGCCGCGCAGAGCCCAGAGGATTCGCGCCCTTTGAAGAACCGAAGCGACTTACCAAACCGCAAAAAACCCTAAATTCTGATGCTCTTCTAACCCTGGGCCAGGACGGAGTTTAGAGTTCAGTCTGCTTAGAACGCGTCCTCAGCCTGAAATCCGAAGCAGTGGTGAGATGTTGGGTTTAGGGCCGACGATTTGAGGCTTCATGAGGTTTGGGGTTTAGGGGATGATATTCACAGGGTTTGGGGGAGCAGGGTATAGGATTTAGCTTCTGAGATTTTTGACTGCAACAGCTTGGCGTGACTTCGATTGTTGCGAAGCTTCACGGCGCAACTCCAGGATAGCGCTACCAGATTTCTAGACTAGAACTTAGACTAGTAGAGGTCGGTTTGACCTAAGCCTAGACCCCCCAATTCATCCTAAACCCTGCATGTGCACATAGTGATATCTCGTGTATCTTTTACATCTAGTACATGGGTAGTTTTCTAAATTAGGATCCCTTTTGGGGTCCTTTTTATAGGGGTGCCGTACTCTGTTTGGGATCTAAAAAGGGATCCTAATTTAGAGAACTACCCACATGCTATGGCAGGCAGCCAGGCGAACTACTATGCTGCAGTGTCTGCAGTGTTCAACCTTGGATTGAAGGCATGCACCTTTGTAATTTTGAAACCCTGACACAACCCTTGTACGCAACCCGGTGCCTGTTCTTCTTAGCACCCTAAACCCTAAACCGTAAACCTTAAACCCTAAACCCTAAACCCTGAACCAGGGAGGGCTTGATCCTCTGCGGGTGACTGCTGGGCTGCAGATTGCTTTGATCGGCTCAAGAAGAGGAGAGTCCTGAACTTCAGTTCGTTTTCCTGGAAGCAGCGACTGGCTTTCGCCTTAGATTGAGAGCCTTAGACCCTAAACCCTAAAACCCTAAATCCTAAACCAGTTGGGGCCAGCGGATTTCCGTGCCCCTTTGAACCAGAGGTAGATTCTGCAGGCCCGGTGGTGCGTGCACCCTTCCTGTGCCTGCTGTCTTCCTTTGCCTTCAATTTTTACTGGGGTGGAAGGGCATCGTCCATCCTGAACCCTAAATCACAAGTCCTAAACGCCAGAGAATGGAGTGTTTCTGTGGTTCACCCCTCGACGCTGATGACCCGCATGGGTGTAAAACATTCATGCATACAATAATTTAACTGGTTACGTTATCTGTGGGGTGACGCTGCATGTACTGAGCTCATCTGTCTCTGTCTTTCTCTCTGACCCCTCTCTCTCTGTCTCTCAGTCTATCGCTTTATTTCCTTATCTCCATACCTATATGTACACATACGCATGAATACATGTACATCTTTGTATCTGTATACGTCTATACGTGTGTATGTGTAGACTTATTTCTGTGGACGTTTATGTAAGCTATGTATGTATGCATGTATGTACGTATGTATGTGTGTAGGTACGTACGTACGTGCGTGCGCATGTAAGTGCGTATGTATGTATGTGTATGTGTATGTGTATGTGCATGTGCATGTGCATGTGCATGTGCATGTGCATGTGCATGTGCATGTGCATGTGCATGTCCATGTCCATGTGCATGTGCATGTGCATGTGTATGTGTATGTGTGTATGTGTGTATGTATGTATGTATGTATGTATGTATGTATGTATGTATGTATGTGCATAACATGTTCAATGTTCATACGTGCAGGTGTACATGTGCATGTGGCATATGGCATATGCATAAGTATGTGTGTATATACATGTGTGTGTAAATACGTTTATGTCTACGCATATGTATGTGGATATGCATATGGATAGAGAGATGTAGATGTAGATGTAGATGTAGATGTAGATGTAGATGTAGATGTAGATGTATATATATATATACACACATATATATATATATATATATTAATATATATTTTTATATGTTGCGTACGTATCTGCCGTACGTGGCAGCATGTATAGTAAGGTATATACCGCATTCACACACAGATGTTTTGAGAGAAAGAACCGCATCCTGAGCCTTCAAATCGGAACAACTTGGTCTTAAGATTTACAGGGGTACTTGGAGGTTCATGGGTAGTTATACGTGGAGTTGTAAGTCCCCTAATATATAACTCCACTTATAACTACCCATGAACCTCCAAGTAAGAACCAGCATTCAGGGTTTTCGGAACTTGCCTGCGGAAGTCAAGCCCTGAAGCCCCGCCTAGGACTCCAGAACCCTGAGCCTTGAACCCCTAATGTAGGGGCCTTAATAATCATACTAATACTGATAATTAATAATTAGTAATTACCTATGTTATTGTGGGGGCTCCCAATTTATATTTATAGTACAATAGGCCACAAAACTCTATTCTGATTATTAAGACTCCTATATTGAGCCCTGAACCTTACTGCTCTAAGCCTTCAAGGCACCTAATACGAACTTGCCGGAAGGGGATGGCTGAGCAACGGGGTTTCGAGTTCAGAGTCTTGGGCTTCAGGAGTAGGGTTTAGGGTTTAGGGTTTAGGGTTTATTGTTTAGGGTTTAGGGTTTAGGGTTTAGGGTTTAGGGATAAGCGGAAGGCCGGTAAGGCCGCGTAAACCCTAAGCCTTACCAAATCCCTGAATCGTAAGCTTGGGGTTTAGGGTACCCTATCCCTTTGCATTCGGCTTCAATACCCCCCTAAACCCTAAACCCTAAACCCTAAACCATCACCCCAGGCCCGAAAGGCAGCATGTCGGCGCAAGAATTGGAAGAGATCGCCGCGCGCGATGCTGAGGATGTCATCGACCAGGCGGCTGGCCGTGTGTCTCTTCCTTCCAGGGTTCTACAACTTGGAGGTTCATGGGTAGTTATAAGTGGAGTTATAAGTAGGGTAACTACAGTTTTGACCTATATTAGGGGACTTATAACTCCACTTATAACTACCCATGAACCTCCAAGCAGGGTTCTACAAGGGGTTTTAGGGTTTAATCTACATAGGAGCCTCGATAATTAACGATGTCATTTTTAATAGGCTTCCTTAGGCTAGCTATACTACTACAGGCTGTATTGAGGCCTCTATATTCAGCCTTTTTCCCCTAAACCAACTGAACCCCTAAATCTTAAAACCCTAGGACCCAAAGCGTAAGCCCTTAGCTGTCTTGATTGGGATTGTCGAAAGGGTTGCTGCAAGGGTTGCATTGAGGTTTCATTTTCAGGGGTTCTGTGAAGGTTCCTGTCCGAGTTTTAAGTTTCGGGATGAGGGCTCAGGGTTAGGTCTCTGGATGGTGGGGGGTTTAGGGCTAGAGTTTAGAATTCCGGGTTTGGGGTCTGGAGTTAGGGCAACGTTTGCGGGCTCAGGGTGGGCTGCAGGGTACACGGTTAGGCCTTAGACAGTCCAATCTGGAATCCTGCGTCCTTTCTCTGGAGTATTTCTGAAAGCCAATATGAAGATGATCGGGCACATCTAGAGCTGTAAGAGATCTTCACGGACTAGTAATGAATACGACTGACTGGATTGGCGACGTCCCCGTCCAACCTCTGTTTTTGAACACCAGCGGCGCGAGCCGCTGGCAATTTCCTTCCTTTCTCGGGAGGATCCAACAGACGTGCTCCATCCTCCGTGCATCAAAAGTCTAGGAGACTGCACACATCGATTTGCGCAGCAGAACTTTCAGAGAACGGTGATGCTGTACGATGCCGGCTCTTTAGCAGGTTGAAAGTAGAACATGACCTGAAGCTCCGCTGAGACCCTGAACCTCAAGCCCTCAGCCCCTAAGGTTGCCGAGTGTTCTGAGCTTGATTTCAAAAACCAGCATGCGCGTGCGCACGGAGCTCTTGATTTTGAGAAGGGGTCGTTCGGGTTTTGGGGCTTCGGGCTGCAGGGCCTGTGGTTTCTGGCTCTCAGTGTCCGGGCATGATTTGCACGTCTCTTCCATCACTGCCTCTTTTTGATGGCTCCTAGCTGCAGACGTTTCGGGGTCAGGGATTTTGAGGTGCAGCATGGAGGAAGCTTTGGGCCTGTCAGAGCCTTGAAAGACTAAGTCTCCATAGGTCTCGGGGTTCTGCAATCCTGGCCCCAGGGTCGGAATAAACAGCCCGAAGTACGGCGTTGAACGGTTTAGGGTTAGGGGTTAAGGGTGGGTTGAAGTTTAGGGTGGTTTCGGGTGTTTTCAGGCTTTAAGAGAGGATGCCAGCCGCCGGCGGGGGCAGCAGTGGTCTGTTGGATGCCTTTCGGAAGCCAGACTTCAATGTTGCCGCCTTCGTCAAGGCTTGCCAACTTTAGGGTTTCAGGCCTGGGTTTTGGGTTTAGGGTTTCGGATTTAGGGTTTAGGTCGGTTTTTTTTAGCAATGGGGTTGAGGGTTTAGGGTTTAGGGTTTCGGATTTCATGGGTTTAGGGGGTTTCAGATTTCGAAATTTGGGTGCTAGGTTGGCTTTAGGGTTTAGGGTTTAGGGTTAGGGTTCCGCAAGAGACTGGCAGAGACAACCAGAAGGATCTTCCTTGATTAATTACTTGGAGGTTCACGGGTAGTTATACGTAGGGTTTTACGGAAGGTAACTCTAGTTATAAGCTATATTAGGGGACCTATAGCTCCACTTATAACTACCCGTGAACCTCCAAGTATCTACTGACAGCCTGCAGCTGAGATTGTCCACAGAGACCCCTAAATGACGCGGCCCCCCCAATTTTAAGAGTCTTTACGTCGTTCAAACCCTACAGACAAGCTGCATCACATCCCACAGAAGAACGAACTTGTGTTGGAACGGCAAAAACACATCATGTTCTGAATAACTGGCCTCGCTAGGAGGATTAGCCTGGCTTGATGAGTAGGTCGGCTTGCGCGTGCCTGCCGCAGAGGCATAATCATATCTCCCTCTCTCTCTCTCTATAAATACATAAATAAATAAATAAATAAGTAAATAAATAAATATATATATATATAGAGCTATATACGGGCACGCCCGATCTGTTCATGTTTATATATATATATATATATATGTATATATGTACATATATAGATACTTATGTATGCAACTAAGGCCGGAGTACAGCTCGCTGTCTTCCTTAGTCCTCTCGTTCTGCTATGGATTGGCCGCTCCATTTCACGCTGGCTTATCGACTTCAACTCTGGATATGGTGTTTCCCGCTGGTAAAGTTTGTTCTCACGGGCCGTTAGGGGGTCGGTCTATGTTACCTCCTCTTTCTCCTATGCTCCGTTGAAGCTGGCCATGACTCGAATCATCGCTGCCGCGTTCCACTTATAATATTGATACCACTTAGATTATGTGTCCTTCTGCGCAAGACACTCTTCAAACTGGTTTCGGAGAGTCATCCCTTGGTTATGTGGGCTCTCTCGCTGCTGGCCTCCAGAGAGGGTGTGTCTCCCTGTATCCCCACCGAGTACACGAGACCCGAGCCCCCGATCGGTACTTGCCAGTTTAATTCTATCCTAAGCAACCTCCTCTTGTGGTCGTTTCTATTTAGGTCATTTCTGTTTGCTTCTGATGTTCCATACCGTCCACCTCCACAACGGCTGGTGCTAACGGTGAATTTGCGCCTTCGAAAAACATGTATGTAAACATGAACACACACTGTCTTTTTGTGTCTATACACATCTGTATATGTACGTGTATGTATGTATGTATGTATGTATGTATGTATGTATGTATATATGTATGTATATATATATATGTATATGTATGTGTGTCGACTGTCTCGCTGAATATATGTATATGTATATATGTATATATACACATATATATATATATATATATATACACATACATATGTCTATATATATATATATGTATATATATATATATGTACACGTGTATATATATATATATATATGTATTTTTATGTGTGTGTATATATATATATATGTATAAACTGTGGCACCGAGAAACTCATATAGGAATTCCGTCAAAGTGGAACATCAGGGAAAGAAGCCTTTGCAGACGCCGGAGGCCTTTATAAACAGCTTTCCCCATCTCTCTTGCGAGCCGGTCGTGACTGAGCTGGCCTCCCTAAAACCCTTTTAGGGTTTAGGATTTAGGGTTTAGGGTTTAGGGTTGACCCTAAACCCTTAACCCTAATATAGTACCACCCAAAAAGAAGGATCCTCATTATAAGGACCCCGAAAAAAGGCACCCTAATCTGTAAAAGCAACAAGACCTAAAAAGCTGAAGCTCTGAACCTGTTTGACCTCGAGGCGAAGTGTGTGTGTTCAACTGCATATTGCACTGCATCGCTGCAGTGTGAGACGTAGGGTTTTAGGGGTTCGGGTTTAAGGGGAGAAGTTATTCGGTATGAAGAAGGAGGCAGTGACAGCACTAGAAGAAACATGGCTCCCTGCTTTCGTAATCGGTTACGCGCATGCACCATGAGCAGGAAACCCTGAAAGCCGAGCCCAACATCCCAACACTTAAGTTCTTATGTGAGGGCTTAGGGTTTAGAGTTTAGGGTCTCAGGTACCTGACCATAGACAGAAGACTACGAAAACTCCACTGTTTGATGGAGCATTTTAGTATGACTATATACCCGAGTCCCGAAACCCTAGGGTTCTAGATCCTCGACGCTTGAACCCAACCCTGACCCCTCGATCGCCCCAAGCGAGAATCCCCAAGGTCTTTCTGGGAGTTTCCGAACATAAGGGGTACCTTACTTTGGGTCCTTAGAATAAGGATCCTTCTATTTTGGGGTACTATATTAGGGTCCCGTATTTTTTGGAAACCCCACCATATACCTTGCTTCACTCAGGCCCGGCATGTTCTTCAGCTTTCGCCGACTTCCGGTGCTTCGCAGACGCCTGTCTTCTACAGCTCTGCGAGGTGAAACCGTGGTTTAGGGATGTGTGGGCTTAGGGCTTCGTGTTTTAGGTGGAGGGCAGGATTTAGAGGCTGGGGTCGAAACTTATGTGTTGACCGTGTTGTGTGTTAAACCTAAGTCCCTTCAGTTCGATTGGACTGGAAAGCTGAGGACTGTTGTATATAAAGACAGCGGCCACTCAGAACCTTTCCCAACACCCCGATACACTCAAAAACGCAAAATCGACAATCCCCCCAAAACTTCAACCCGACAGCGCTACCGTACCATGCCAAGCCCAAGACCTAAAAGGCACCAGCCCAGAAAGCAGCCCCTAAGCCCAAACCCCCTAAACCCTAAACCCTAGACCCCAATGCGGGCACGTCCTTGCTAAGTAGGATGCAAAAACCCGAAGCCGTACTTGGAACCTCGCCAGGCCCTAAACCCAGCCCCAAGCCCGATCCGTCCGAGGGACGTTGGACCCGACCTCGGCTTGCTCTCATGTAAGTGGAGGTGGGGGGGGGGGGGCTTCTGGGAACATGGTGACTTTCGGGGAGCTGGACCGCTGTTTCGGTGAACTGGGGCTTCTGGGTTTGGGATTTTGGCTTTCGACGTGAGCCCAGTATTAAAAGTGGTCTTGGGTTTGGGGTTCAGTGGCTTTGAGCTTCGGGGTTCAGGGCATGGGAGAGTACAGGAGATGGGCTGGGAGGGTTTCTGAAAACTTTGGGGACCCCTGACGGTGTTTTTGGATGTTAGGCTTCTTTTCCTGGCTGTGGAGTTTGCTGAGGGCCAATTTTGTTTAGCAGCCGTGCCCAGGTCTTCATAAGGGCTCTCCAGAAAGATGAAGTTAGCCTCCTCAAGCTGTTCCTATGAAGACGCAGGTTCATGACACACGGCTGGGAGAAATAATGGGCCCGTGTGTGGTTTGGGGCGTTAGGTTGAGGATGTCAGGACTTGTGGTGGGATTTCAAGATACGCAGTTTCGCGGCATGGGAGTTTTGGAAGGTGAGGGACCCCAGCTCTAAGCAGTGTGATCCTGGAATAAAAGTCCGGAGTACGAATGGGCACGAATGCTGAGAAACCTCCGCAAAATGTGAGTTGTTGCAAGGTCTCCAGGGCCGAGGGGAGGCAGGAGGCCGTACCGTTTAGGGGCTAGGGCTTAGGGCTGAATTTGGGAAATAAGGAACATCAAGGGACCTTACCTCAGGCCCTTAAGTCATCGACCCGGACCGCGAGCATGAACGGGGCAAGAATTCCAAGGAGGGTAGGGGGTTTCCTTCAATACCCGAAACCTTAAACGGGGTTGACTGTGGTCCAGTGTCTCAGGCTCCTAAAAAATTGATGAGGCATGTTGCGTGCCGCAGGCATGCGAGATGCGATCAGCTACCTGGGCCCTTGTCTGCTATCTACCTACCATGCTACTCTCAACAGTTCTATACATAAGTCTGATGCAAGTGGTCTCAAAGGCTCAAGCGACGTCGGACTCACGAAATCTTAGACCACCTCTGCGGTAGAATTTAGCCCTAAACCCTAAACCCTAAACCCTAAACCCTAAACCCTAAACCCAACCCTAAACCGAAAAACCTCCCGTCTGAGGCACGCGGCCGTGAGCCAAGGAGGCGAAATCTACGCCATGCCATGGCAAGCGGATCGCGTGCTGCGGATTCAGCTCTTTGGTCACATCAGTTCCGGTATGGGAGGGTTTAGAGTTTAGCGCTTCCGGGTTTAGGGTTTGTTGTTAGGGTTTTGGGGTTTAGGGTTGATTGGGGCTTGGATTTTTGAGATTTGGTTCCAATATTGGGTTTGGGGATAGATCGGAAATACTGATCGTGTAGACCACCGATCCTCACCAGCTCAGGCCGTATACGTTTACAAGAGTCGTTATGTTTCGTCGAACCACATAACGTGGTTCAGATGTCCACATCAAGAGTCCTCTCGCATTGTCATTTCCGTGGAACCTTCCCAGCCACGTCCAGGCCCACGACCAGCAAAGTGTCGCTGCTGGGATCTTTGTCCACGACTCCCGAGGGTAAGCAACTCTGCCCGCAGCTGCAGCCGGAAATTCGCACTCAGTGCCTAGAGCACGTATTGCTGCTAAGCTGAGCAAAATGCTGTCAATCAAAGTAACTAAGCATCCCTCTGTAGCTTGATTGGTATCTGTCTCACTTCGTGAGTGGTGGGCTGTTCGGAGCTCCGGCTGCACAGCTGGGCGAGTCTCGAGTCTCGAGCGCCAGACCTATATGATTGATTCGCTCAGCAATGCCGGAGGCAAAAATACTTGTAGCAACAGGGGCACTAGCAGGAGTAGTCGTAGTAGTAGAAGCTGTAGGAGGAGGAGGAGGTAGTGTTTGCATAATGACTTTACTAATGGCGATAACGGAATAGCAGAAATACCGTCTAAGATGAGTTTCAGGCGCTTGATGCGCTAGAGTGCCCAAATTATATATTCATCTTACTGTCCCCTTGTTTAATTCAATCAATGCCTCAACAGACTAGCACACACACGAAGAGACAACTATTTACGTGTAGACAAATATGTTGACATATATATATATATATGTATGTTTATGATTCATATATGTACATGCGTATATATTTTATTAAACAGTTATTCAACACATACAAATACACAGAGGCATATCTGTATACACATGTATTTACCATATTATGCAGTTATACAACACACTTACACACGCACATAAATATGTATATATCTATATACATAACATTATTCAGGTATACAATACATATGTGAATAAACATGTAGACAAAGTAGACAAATATAAGTATAGGTTTATGCGTATTTATATGCCATGTACAAAATGCGTGCATGTGGGAGCCCCCGTTTCAAGCAGGCGCCAAACCCTAAAATCTTGCCATCCTGAAATTTTCTGAGCCCCTCGCAAGATCTGTTAGCTCCGGTAAAAAAAAACATATCAAGACTCCTGCAGTTTTATAGGTCCTGCGCATTCCTACGCCCCAGAGTCCTAGAGTCCAAGGAAAATCCCAGACTTTCAAGTATTTCTTGAACCAGAATAGTGAGAATGAGTGCCTACACAATTGAGGACGGATTCCTGACTTAAACCCTGGAAGCCAAGGTATGGTTTCTCCGTGCGAGCTGGTGGGTACGTTTGTGGCATCCCATGGGCTGCTACAGAGGCTTCCGGGTTAGGAGTTTCCGGGGAGTTGGGGCTGGGGTTTAGGGTTTTAAGGTTTAGGGTAGCACATTCAGAGGAGGCCTGGAGGCAAAACGGTTTGGGGTTTCAGGGTTGAGGGTTTATATGGGTGTTTACTGTTTAGGACCCATACAGGATTCAGAGCTCCTGCGGTAGCTGGTCTTGGATATTTTGCAGGTTGGGCTTGGTGGTAAGGTCGAAAGGTCGCAGATTCGAGGCTTCAGGTTTTCCGGGTGAACAGGCGGGTGGGGATTTGTCTGTATCTGGATTAACGGTTTAGGGTACAGGGTCTATAGGGTTTAGGGTATAGGGTATAGATGTAATACAGTGTGTAGTTTGTCTCTGGATTCTGCAACAGCTTAGTTTTGCCAACTGCCTGAGAGTCCGAGAGAGCCGACCCGAAGGTAAGGCAGTATGTCATTGCTGTGGCCGGGTATGGACCAATAAGCTTTTGTTGAGTGGAAGCCTTGGCTAAAACGGTCAGTGCGAGGTATCAAACATGCTTTAGTGCCGTTGTGCTTCAAGAGTTCAGCAAACCCCGACTGAGGTCACATGTGTACAGACTTTGACGGATTCCCTGGCTTCCTTCGGACACTTTCCTGTTGACGTGGCGAAGTGGCGCAATGCTGCTGCGAATGGAGATGGAGTGCCACATCGGCACTTGAGCCTCTAAAGCCTTTGAGACCACAGCCGCGCCTTTGCATGTACGTATAATTGACGCAAAACAGGGAGACCAATATGATATGCCTTATCCCTCTAACCTTATTGAGGCTCCAAAACCATGTGCCCTGTAAACCTTAAGCTTTGCTTTCCTTAAGCTTCGCTTTCGAGCCCCTGTAGGACATCAGACCCTTCACGCCCTGAGACAAAAGATCCAAACTGCCAAAGCCGTACTGCGTGCAGACGGAACAGAGCTTTCCCTAAACCTTAGACCCTATAGGCAATAAACCAAAACAGAGCTATCCAAGGTAATCTTTGCCTTGCCGATCTTGGCTTCGGCCATCCTGAGGCACTTTGGCCACCAGCCAATGCGGCTTACTTCTCTTTTTTGAGTTGCAGGAAATACGGGACCCCACAGTAGGATACTCATTGTGTCAGGAACCGTGACGCAAAACTACGTAGGTCACCGCCATGTTTCATGCTGGAGGCATGAGACTTTGCTGCGCAGTCTTGCGCCCTCGAAAATCCTAAGCCCCAGATCCCTGAAGCCAGAAAGCACCCTAAATCCTAGTCCCTAAACCCTTCAGCAACCTCCAGGATAGATCCACGGGTGCGTGTCGCCGAGACTGTGGGATCCCTTCCCTCAGGTGGGGCATCCGCTTTAGGCTCAGGGCTTTGGAGTTCTTAGGGTTTCAGGGTTTAGGGTCAGGGCTTTGGGTTTAGGGGTCAGGATTCAGGGTT
>CAJNDV010024335.1:75950-87762 GCA_905221635.1 Symbiodinium sp. CCMP2456
CCCCCCCCCCCCCCCCCCCGAGTCCCCTAAACCTTGAACCCTCGACTCCACGACCTAAACCGATATCCACACCGTTCAACTCCAGCAGAGGTCCGATATGCATGATGGTGGATGGTAATAGTGACAACATGGTGCCTCGGATGATGGCACCGATGACTAGAATAATCGCTTATTTTGAAGATGCCGATGATCATGAAGACACAGATGAAGATCGGCATTGTAAAGGCATACGAGACTCAAGAGCCAACGAGCAGACTTTCCAAAGCAGATGTAGGGCATTCTTGGCAAAGATATAGGGTTGTGGTAAGCTCCACCTTAATCCCAACCTCCAAGTAATCCCTCAGCTCGAGAACCCATGCAGACCCTAGTCCGAAACCCTGCGCACCACACTCGACTATCAGTTGACAAGAACTTCTACACGCGAACCCAACGGACTTGCACGTTAAACCAAAAGCTGTGCGTGCAACCGTGAAGGTCGCTTTCGGCCGCTCGGCTGCTTGTTCCTTCCGGGATCAGGGTGTGCGATTCAGTGGCTTAAGAGACACTATCAGGATCAGGGGACCTAGTTGGATTAGCTGGGCAGGTACCGCCCCCGAGTCCGTTGGCAGTAGCGGAGGTAGCGATCTAGGATTTAATAGAGGGGGCTGAATAATTAGAACAGGGTTGGGGGGTGTATTATGCTATAAGGATTGTAAGGAGCCCCCCAAGACCTTATTCTAATTATTAAGGCCCCTACATGAGGGCCACAGGCTTTATACGGAAAGTATTGGCATCATGGCATTGGGTCTATCCACGGCTACACCGTACCCTAAGGGTCCAAGTACCTAATAATCATGTACTCTTCCAATATTAACCTATATAACTGCTATCCGTAACCAAAGTACCTGATTATTGGGTCCTTTGGACCCTTAGGGTTATGGTTTAGGGTTTAGGGATAGAGACTTCCAGGCATGTTTGAATCTCCCGACCCTGTGTCCTCTCGTGCAATCTTTCGGAAGCTTGCAAGGCTCCTCCTTTGGGGCTTAGGATCTAAAACCCAAAGGGTTTAGGGTTTAGGGGTCTAGGGTTTGGGGTTTAGGAATTCGGTTTAGGTTTCCAGTGTCTCAGAGTAAGCTCATGCAAAACATCAGTTTTTAAAGCCCGCGAGAGTCAACTCGGAGACTCACCGGACGTCCAGATGTTCTCCAACATGGGGCTTAACTAATTATCAACAATAGGGTTCCTATTTAATCGAAGTATGCTATGTTACACCCCAAAACCGTCTTCGAATCATTAAGGCCACATGCAGTGTTGACTATCGTTGCAACGCTGAACCTTCAAGACACTCACTCTCGGTTTGGACCCGCAGCCTAAAGACCAAGGTGATCCAAGGTGGATTCTTACCCGGAAGTGCCCCAAACCCCCGAAGTATAACATGGAAAACTTCCCGTTGGCTGTCTAGCGTTGCAGCCACCAGCACGTTCGACGAGTGATCCTGAACCTCGAATCCTCACCCTTAGATTATCAAGCCCTGCCCCCCAAATCCTATACCATAAACCCTGAATCCCACAACCAAAAACTCTGCTTCCCCAAATCCTACATCGAAAGCCTTAACCCCCCAATCGAGCCAAGAATCTCGTCTGTCTGAGCTCGGGTGTGAGAGCATACACCCCAAAGCTTCCAAATCAGTCTGAGGCCACCAGATATCAGATACCCCAACCTCCAAAAACCTGAATCCCCTGAACCACCTTAAAGCCCGGTAAACGAAAGCCCTGCCAAGAATCAGGTGGACACCCGGGCCAAGCTTCAAGGATCACCTGCTGGGACTTCCGGACTCAGAGTGACCAAGCCATCAAAGTACAGGGCTTCGGGCTTATAAGGTTTTAAAAAAGCAGAAAAGGATAGCATAAGTAAGAACAGTACAGGTGGTAATCATAGTCGTGCTAGTAGTAAAAGTTACACTGCCCTTAGGGTCTTATGGTGACAGGCTCTCGAAAGCAAGGGATGTCGGGGGGGATTTTAGGGATCCCACTTCGGCAGTGGGGAACTTGAAAGTGACGTTTCTGGTTGTTTTTCTGATTCACACCCTAACTTCAGAGTTGTAGGTGTGCTTCTTTGGAGGTGTCTTTGTGGGTTGGAGGGTTTAGACCCGGCATCGAGTGTAAAGCCCTGTAGCCTTCAGAACAGTCTTCTAATCTGCTCAACCCCATGCCCCAAGCCCGAAGACTAATCTTCTAAACCTTGAGCCTACACGCCCTATACCCCTAACTCTAAAGCCCCGACACAAGGACGGGGATCCGAAGCCTCTACGATCCAGAGGCCCTGCGTATCCTATCAAATCACAGCCCAAGCCTTTCGACCTCATTGTTCTACAGTCTTCCTCCGGTTCCTACGGAGCTTAGCCACAACCACAGTTTGCAAGCGTTCAGGCACGGTCTGACAGCCTCAGTGATTAGATGTACTCAACATGGTGAGTCCAAGACCAGCCTGACACAGCCTCAGGCACACTATGCTAGTCATGGCATGACTGCTTTGGCTGGGAATTGAGGTGCTCGATTCTCTTGGCTGGCATGGACCATGGTTGCTGGGCATTGTGGCCTCGGGTTTAGGCTTGTCTGAGCCTTTGAGTACTGGGAGTCGGGGCTGTTTGTAGGGAGGTTGCGGCCCGGTCACTAGAGTGATTCGGGCAAAGGGTGGAGCACCGACAGAGCGGTGTCAGTCTTTGGTAAACCTTTCAGCTTTCAACACGCGAGAGAAACTATACTATCAAGGAGCCCAAAACCCTATTCTAACTATTAAAGCCCCTATATTACGCATCTGCTTTCCTTGGCCCGAGAGCACATGTCATCGGAACTCCTTTGCACTGGCCAACATCTATTACAAACAGGTATTTTCATGGACACGTATACTTAGGGTTATTCCTTCGAGTCGCCGTTGAAGTGCCTCCGGCAAGGCAAGCCATGGGTCCCTAAGCTTTAGGTGCGAGGGGCTCTTAGAATCAGAGGCTCCTTGTGTGGATGGGCCGACTGTGCACTGTAGGGTCTCTTGAGGTTTCCAAAGTTCCATGAGACATCCGGCTTCAGGATCCTTGCATTCTTAAACCAAGCTTAAGGTTGGACCTGGCCGAGGTCTTGTCATGAGCGTAGCACCCAAAACGACATCTCTCGTTCAAAAAGCCGGCAGTCTAGAAGGCAGGGATTGCTCCAGCTTCCTTTACCTCTACCCAGGGCCCAAGTTACATAAACAGTAAGTTATTAAGCATACAATAGGTAACTGCAGCCCTAAAGAATTTTTGTTCATTATATCTAGATCATTTATATGTGTACCTCTTTTTGTAACTACATCCTATATCTTTATTACATCTCTATCTATATCCTGCAGTTTCTGTTTCGGGGCCCTGGCGTTGGCATCCCTCAGGTCGTATCGAGACGAGTCGTGGGTTCGACTGCCACGGCGACTCACCTCGTCGATCTTGTATATAGGTTGAAGATTTAGGGCCTCAGGATTGGAGCTCAGGGTTCTAGTCGAAATCCATGAGCGATTTCGTTTCGGCTCAGTTTTTAATTTCGGCTTAGGTTTCGCACCCTTCTGCTGAGTTGAAAACTTGTGAGGGTAACGCAGTCTGGTCGGCACTGTATGATTGATTGGCAAAACAAATTGAACCTAATCTGCTAATCGGCTTCAGTAGCGCCTGCAGTGGAACCGAAGTTTTTGAAACACTTCTCGGACCTGGTTGTGACGAACTCTGTAGACGGTGAACAACACGAGTCTCGATCTCGAGCTTGATTCCCTTCAAGCCCGGCGCATCTGTTTTCGATGAGCAGTGACTAGTTGCACCAAGTCGACCCTCGATCGTTCAAGATGAGGAGTGAAGATGCACAACTGGCGCTCGGCCGTGGTCGCAAAGACAGGGCATGTCTATGCCGTGGCTTACATTGCAGATGGCCCTTGTCTTGTTATCCTACACCCCAAAACGGTAGGGCGATGTAGGGCGAGTTTTGTGGACTGGAGATCCGCAAGGGGGGTTGCGAGACTTATGCGTGAGAGACTGACAGTAGTTGAAGGGGGCCCCAAAACTGCTGACCGGGCATAAGTAAACAAAAGTGCAGACATAAGCAGCTGAATGAGCAAGTTTACGCATGTGGACTTCACAGACAGCCTTGACAGGCAAGCAGAAAGAAATTATGCTGCAGACCACGTGGGATTCAATGAAACCCACAGTTTCTACAACCTCCAACCTCATCTATCTCTAAGCTCCCTAAACCCTTAACCTTTCAAGCCTCCAGAATATTCTAATCCCAGCACCCACACTGTAAATTTTGAGCTGCAGGTTCCCTTGTGGGCCACCTCGGTGCTGAAGATCAGCGTCGACGGGGCCGTCGCCCAGGCCTGGGCACTTGTCATTTCAGCAATACGGTGATGATCCTCAGGTTTAGGGTTTAGGGTTGCTGCTGATGGGGTGGTAGTTGTCTCGCCGCAAAGGACACTACTGTACATAATGAAAATGCCGCTGATGGTATTGATTATGATGAGTTTAATAGGAAGTGGGCTTACATACGTCTATATGAACCCTCTGGGATAGGCTTCAGGGTTTAGGGGAGAATGGTGAGCATCCTAAGTTACTGTCAACGATTTGTGATGATCGTTTCCGCTTCGATGTTGTCAGCAAGTGCTGACGACCCTGCAACACGAGGGCGACTGCCGCGACTGCTTCTGCTTCTGCATGGTTTTCTCGGCATGCCAGTACTACCAGATGCTCCCATACTTGTTGACAGTCCTTCTGCTAGCTACCTCTGTCGTGCGCACTTGGTTGAACTTGGATGTTTGTTCTGGCAGCTAGCACCCCTAAACCCTAATCTCTAAACCCTCAACCCGTTTCTCTTACGAAGCTTTGCTTCGTTTCTACTGTCGCTGTGAGCTCGGCCACACGGGTGGCGCTCCCCGCATGCCACAGGATGGTACAGCACCCTGTCATGTGTATTTGAAGGATCACTGAGTCATGAGACTTAGTGGGGTTACCAGTGCCCCGATTAGGGCTATACATCGACATAACCATAGTTACCTTACTTCTAATCCTACTCATGAAGTACCGTGTCCGGAGCAGGCCAAGAGCTGACGCACAGATAGCCCTCTGCAGATGAATGCACAGATAGTCAACTGCCTGTTGCTTTCGCCGAGCCGCTATCATGGGGAGCAACCGCCTGAAGCAGGCCACCACCTTCGGCCAGTTCCAACCAAAGCTGGCAAAGTGGAACCATGCAGTGTTGGCTGGCGATGGTGGCTTGCTTGCATTGGCCAGGCTTTGAGTTTAGTGGGCTTCGGGTGCTAGCATGTTTTACGTGAGCATGGGTTTTGTGAACTCAAAACTCACAGGAGGATTGGACATGTCTTTCTGGTGTAGCAAAGAAAAGTGCTATTGCCAGGTCGTGCAGATCTCAGACCTTAGACATGCGTTGCAAGAACTTCGAGTTGTGATGAACCCTTTGCCCATATTATTGTTTATACGTAGGGTTATTATGGGTATTTTGTGAATGTATGGATGTATTCAGGTTGGGTATATCAATCGGATTAAATTGGATTCGTTAAATCCCGATATCATGAAGCCCAGAATTGTGTAATTTTGAGCCCGCAAACTGTGAATCGTAATTCCTTGAATTTTCGGTTGTTTTTGATAATCATTTGTTTTAAATAGTCTTCTTCTCATCAGTCCTTAGAATCGATTAGGTGTCAGTTTCAGGTAGAAGTTGTTGATGTTTTTCGGCCTTGCAGCTCTGCATCTACTCATACCTTTTGTGGGCCCATGAATACCCTGCATCCCAAACCTCCCCAGTCCCGCTTCGAAACCCTAAACCGAGGAAACATTTATGGCGTCCCGTACTCCGTGGGGAAGGTGCTTCGGATTCGACCCGACACGGATGAGGCCGGCGAGTTCAATATTGAAGCCTTTGTAATTACCAATATTATTCCCTAGCGTTCCTTATCATAGTTATAGTACAGTATACCTCAAAGCCCAACTCTAATTATTAAAGCTCCTACATTCGCTACCTTCCGGCTTTGCTCTGGGGTTCTATAAGACGTTGAAGCTCCGTGCATCCACAAGTAAGGGCTTTCAGGAGTCTGAGGGCAGAATTTGCAACTTTCAGAGAATTGGATGTTGAGGAGTTTAGGGGATGAGATGCGAAAGCATGTAGCGTAGTGATGGGCTATCTATGCACGTTTATGGTTGAGAGTTCAGGATTTAGGATTGTGTGCCCGCTGTTGTCGTAAGCTGGGCTGTGCATTTCCAAACAGCCGATGGTGTTTGGGCATGGTAACCCGGCAACACCACAGGAGGCCTGGCTTTCAAAAAGCAATCGGGACATCATTACGAACTGTTCAGGCTTACAGACTATGTGGATTAGAAAGGGGCCGGACCATCCCTATGCTTCCGGACCTTCGACCTTCGACCCAAAGCTGCCGTTTTTGTTAATCTAGACCTCAATATGCCCAAAACTCGGTGTCATTCGATTCGAGTTTTAGGAATTAGTGTTTGGGTGGCACGTTTTAGGGTTCAGGGTTGCCGCCCTTACCTTGATGCCTTGGACTTCCGAGGCAGAAGAGCCAGATCCAAGTAGCTGGAACTCCCCGGAAAGTGAGCCCGAAGCCAGATAGCGACATCTATGGTGGCTTCCCTTAATCCTGAATCCCAGACCCTATCCCGTAAACCTTTCCAGCCACAACCGTACCAGTAGCTCCTAAGCCCTATATCCTATACCCGAAGCCCTAAGTTAAATCCTAATATACTGTAATAAACATTAAGCTTTAACACACTATCAGATACCATACTATACATCCTAAACCCTAAGTTAAAGCCCAATATAAATAAGCTTTAACATACTATCGTATACCATAGTATACATCCGAGAACCGCCCCCCCTCAGGTCTCAACTTTTGGATCCTTTGAACCCGGACTGGCCAAGTGGCGAGAAGGAATCCTCGCCGTCGACGGCCCCTGGCCTACTCCTGCAAAGCAGGGATGTAGATCGGGAGCTGATGGTTTAGTCAGTTCAGTCTGTCTTAGACTTCCTTCAGGGTTTTGGTTGACCCCATCGCCCGTGCAACCGTCGAGTCACGCACAGAATGTCGGCAGACTTGCTACATCGTTATAAGGTATCGTCTACATCTGAGTCCGAGGTGCTAGGAGCACTTGGCATTTACATGCTGCTGAGCCATGACTTAGGACCCTAGACCCAGAACTGTGGCTGGAAATGGGGTTTCTGAAAAATAGGAGTACCTTATTATTTTTGGGGGTCCTTATAAGAAGGATCCTACTATTTAGGGTGCTATATTAGGGTCCCCTATTTTCGGTAACCCTGGAATCTGAAGGCTTCATTTACTGCATCCCTGAGACCGCGGTCACTATCCTGAGGTTCCTTGGCATGGAAGCGGTGGAGCAGGGTGGAACACCCTGCATTTTCGGTTTAGGGTTTAGAGTCTATTCCTCAAAACTCAAAACATTCACTCCGTGTTTGACTGTCTGTGCATGTGTCGCTTCCAGACAGCCCGGAGAGCTTCCAAAACCGTAGCAGCTACATAAAATCTGTATGTGCACAGACAGTGGGGGAGAGAGGCATGTATGAATCGACACACACATACATACATGCATGCATGCACACACACACACATATATATATATATATATCCCAGGAATATGAAACATTTTTTTAATTTATGTGGCGCATGAACCTGTTCACCAGGATTGACCCTCGCCGTGGTCGAACCTCGCAGCTGACACTCCACGGACAGACTGGCGCCGGGGTAACGCCCTGGCCGATGTGGCTCTGCTGCTTCCAGCCGATTTTCGGTGCTTCGGGCATGAATTTCCTCGTATTCAAGCCACTATAGAGGCTTAAGTAATAACGAAGCCCTTGTATTAAACCCGGACCCTTTACCCCCTGATCCGGGAACCTGGGAACACTGCCAGGGTGTAAGGAACCTCGGGGTTGATTTTGAGAAAGTGTTGTCGGGTTGGCCCGGTGGTTGCTGGGTCCTTCCCCTTTTTTCTGTTGACTCAACCGGGCTTTCATCAGACCGTTGTACCCTGTAAGTCCCCTCATGACTTTTACAAAGCAGGGTTGTCGTCGTGACCACAGGCGTCTAGCAGTCTTTTCAGAGAGACAGCATCTCAGCTTCGAGTTGGTGGCCCTCCACTGGTTCCCGAAGCGCAGTCTTTCTAGCTGTCTTGCCCGTGGTCATTCATGTTTTTTGGATATTGAATTCTCTTGTATCAAACCCATTCAGCATGTCGAGTTCCTAGAATATCGTGCTTTTTTCATCACCCTGCAGTTTCTGTGGTCTTTGGCAGAATGAGACACAACTGATCTATCCCACGTCCTTTTTCTAAGCGTTAAGATTCCTATATCAGACCCTGGCCCTCTAAGACCCTTGAGTAGCCAGAAGTGCCTTTAATATTTTCTAACCCTTGGGATCCCTATCTTGGACCCAAAAAGACCAATAAATTTCCCGTAAACCCCCAAACCCTCAACCCTAAACCCCAGACCCTAAACCCTGGACCCTAAACCTCAAACCAAAAAATAGTTGTTCCTTGAGGATTCCAGTGGAGCCCGGGACCACGACGACTACGACGGTGCCGGGCTGGGCAGAGATGGTTCGAAGCTCTCTCGTTGGGCCTTGCGAGGGATTTAGGTTTGGGGCGTTGAGTAGTTCTTGGTGTTTTAGGGTTTAAGACTTGTGTGTGCTTTGCGGTTTTGGGGTTTTGAGCTTGGGGCTTTGGGTCTTTAGGGTGACGTTGGCAGGATGGAGCTCTACATGCCCTGATCAGGGTTGTCACACTTAGAAGTATACTATGTATTTCCGAGTGGCTAAGCCCCCTGATTTTAAGTAAGTTTGAAACTCATAGAACCTTAAAGAGCCGTTGCCGTTCTGGCGCAAGAGCAATTTGCAAAGAGGCATTCAGCCTTCTGATTGTGAGCATTCTCCGAACGCCTTGCTTGAATCGCCATGTTGGACCTGATCACGATCATCTCCGCAGCGGGATTGCAGCAGGAGCTGAAGTCTGCAAACGGAGACAGGAGCTTGATGATTCAGGACTTCGCAGCTGAAACGGGAACACGTAACCTTTTAGGGTTAATATATTTCTACCATATTATTCAACAAGGTTAGCCCTGTTTGTCTAGGAGGAGTCGGAGGAGGGAAGCTTCGTGGAGAGCGCCGCCAGTCAGGTGTCCGCTGCCCTGGAGTCCTTCGATGAGGCCTTACAGTGAATCCCTGAAAGTTGTGATGATTAATGCTGAGATTCCATATTTGTCACTTTGAGCGCATCCGGACACTGATGTTCCCTAAACCCTAAACCCTAAACCCTAAACCCATGAAGAATGAACCCTGGGGCCCAAGCCTTTCAAACTCTCAACCCCAAGCCCTCAACCCTGAATCCGAAAAGCCCACGCCCAAAGCCCTAAAGCCTCAAATCCTAAAGACCTGGGTTGTGAGAGCGGAAAGCCCTGAACCCACATGGGTGGTCCCTTTTTGGGTCCTTATTATAGTACGGCACCTATTATTTACGGTATCCCAAAAAGGGACCCTAATTTTGATAACCACCCACATGAGGCCGTATCTCAGGGGATGAGTGCCCTCTTCGGCAGCAGCTCTTCTTCCGACGAGGCTCCCGCGGCCCCGAAGAAGGTGGACTGAGCATCAGACAGGGAAACCGCGCTGGAAGCAGACCGGACCGGCAAGAGACTCTGTTAGGGTATGTTAGGTTCTGCCTTAAGAACCCAAAACCTACTTTTTTGTAGGGTCCCTATAAATCCCATATTAGGGTTTTGTAATAAGAACCTACAAGAAAGTGGGTTTTGGGTTCTTAAGGTAGTGCCGGGTTTGTTTGGGATTTAAATTTAGGGTTTAGGCTTGTAGGCTTCAGGGAAAAGGTCTAGCGATACACTTTGCATCATATGAGAATTGTGCAAGTGTAGTTGGTGGGATCCGTCACAGAGGTGGTGGCTGCTGTTTCAGCCAGTGTCACTTGCCACTTCGGCCTGTGGAGGATGATCTGGTCGGCTTCCCGGCGTAGTCACAGAACATTGCTTGCAGGAGCGACTCAAGCAAACGCAGCGCCTTTCCTTCAGCTTGGGGTCATGTGGAGAAAGCCAGGCCAGAAAGGCGACCTAACCTATCTGCGATGTTGGGATGTTGAGGGTTATAGACGGATGTATGTAAGTGTTATAGTATACCCCTAATCCCTAAGAAAAAAATAAACCTAATTCACCATTCACAAGCCCTATTTATCAAAATCTGGCAAATTTCTGAGTTTCCTGGCATCCACACGCCCCGAAGCACTCGAGCTGGGACTGAGAGCCTCCATTCGCAAGAAAAAAGCAAGGCCCATGAGCTGAAGGGGTAGCAGGTAGCAAACTTGGGGCTTGGTATGTCTTTCGGTTGCAGGGCTACGGTTGAGGGTCATGGTGTTTAGTGATATCTCGGGTTTAGGGTGTGGTTCTGTGCTTGCTGTTTTCCGCGGCATCCTATTCTGGCCGCTTGCTGAGACGTTGTCGTTCTGAGCTTCGTCCGTCGGCTGGCGCCCAGTGCCGTGTCTCTATCTCAGCTCTGAGACAGCAGCCCTCAGGGCCAGTTTCTGAACTGACTCATTGTAAGCCTGGCCTGGATTCTGTCGCTTGCGAGTCTCAGTCCCAGACTTCAAGCCCTTAACCTGGAATCCTGCTTTCCATGCCCTGAACCAGCCTAAAGCCCCCTCCCGAAGGCCACGTACCTACATAGTACATACTTTGGCCTTAAAGCCGGTTCCTTAGGGAAGCAACTTCCGAGGTGCAAATCATGTGCTTTGACTTCGACTGCCCAGGGAGGTCGCAGCACTCTGTCTGAACGGGCGACACCAAGTGGTTCAGACAGTTCGGGCTATAGGGTTCATATAGAGGCCTGATGCATTACGCATATTAGTTCTCGGGGTTCCTAAAAACAGTTGTAGTCGACTTGCACCATCTCTTTGCGGTCCCTGTGTAAGATAGAACAACACACCCCAGACCGTATTCCGACTATGAAGGATCTGTCAGCGACTGAGGTCTGCCCAGGAGGATCCTAAAGAAGAGCTTGCACTGACTGTCAGCCCATCCCCTTATAATTCGCAATAGCCCGGGTCATATATGCATATGTATGGATGTACGGGTTCCGACAAGTAATTTGTGACCATTCTCGGTCGGTGTTCAGGCCAGTTGAGCTTGACAGGTTTGCTGTCATAGCCATCACGACTGGCAGCAATGATGATGTTCTATTGTGCCGGGAATTTAGAACAGTTATTTCGCGGAACCGTCTTGGCAATCTTGGTCGCAATCTTGGTCTAAAAGGTAAGCTAGTCGGCGAGACCAAGATAGCAAGACTGGCAATCTTGAATAATTGTTATAATTTCCCGGCACGCTGTAACGTCCCTATAGCAACTTTTCGACTACGGGCTCAAAGATGAGAAATGCTGATGTAAATGCACAGTTGTCGCAATTATTCCTGATGCCCTCCTCGACAACTTGCACGCTAAGGATCGAAGTACCTGACACTGATACCCCCCCCCCTGCTGATCGAAGGTTGATTTAATGCCTCGCCCTATACCGGATTAGATTCGTGTTGCTGATGGAAAGTTCCGGGCCCACTGCATATCGACAGGTTTTGGGTTTTGAGGATTTCGCAACAGGGCTCTGCTACAGGTCACTGCATGCTAAAGGCGTAAAAGCCTGGAAGGAATGTGCGAGGGGTGAGTTTGCGAAGCCTTAGGACTCCAGTTACTAATGAATAGTTAAATAGTAGGTTACTGTATATATATATATATATA
>CAJNDV010024335.1:91559-117552 GCA_905221635.1 Symbiodinium sp. CCMP2456
GCTCTTGCAAAGCGCATACCGGACAAGGTTGAGGAGATGAAACCTCAACATTTGTCCAACTGCCTTTGGGCAGCTGCGAAGCTCCAAGATGCATCGCCAGAGGTGCTGGATGGCGTGCCAGCTCTTTCAAAGCCCATACCGGACAAGGTTGAGGAGATGATTCCCCAAGAGTTGTCCAATTGCCTGTGGGCAGCTGCGAAACTCCAAGATGCATCGCCAGAGGTGTTGGATGCCGTGCCAGCTCTTTCAAAGCGCATACCGGACAAGGTGGAAGACTTGGAAGAGTTGCGCATGACGCTTTGGGCAGCCCAGCAGTGTGGGGAGAAGGACTTGACAGCCGCGCTTGAGGATGAACTTCAGGCCGGCAGCGCTGAGCCTTGCGCTGTCGCACTGGCATCTTGTAGGCATCCTCTCGGAATCGCCTTTTCAGGGAGACGATGCGAGGCCCCTCCTTCTGAAAGACTGCCAGGTCTGCATGTGTGCACAAGTCCACAGCAACACCGTTGCCAGACTTTCACAGTGTGTTGATTAGTCCGCCGAACAATGCGGGATTTTTGTGGATCGAGCTTGGAGTACTTCTCGGCAGACGCAGTCGTTCCCCTGCGTGCACATGCACCCGACCCTGTCCTGTGCCCTCCCGGAGCACGCTTGGGTCATGAGTGCTGGGGTGTGGAAGGGGACGGCTGCTGCTGCCGCCTTGAGGCATCGTCATGGCGCCCTTGATAGCTGCATGCTTCGTGCATGGAAAAAGCGACCAAACAGGCGCCCAAGTACACTCAGTCGACTCTTGCTCTGCGTCTCTGACTATTCGCTGGTGCCACGAAACTTGTAAAGTCCCCCTAAACCCTAAACCCTAACCCTAAAACGGCTATCTAGACTTCCCAGCTTCCCGGGTCCACCGAGCAGGGCTACGCGCAGAAGGCGTCGGCTGCGAGCTTCAGCTGCGCCTCAGGTGGGCGGCTTCCGGTGTAGGTTTAGGGCTTAGGGTTTAGGGTTTAGGTTTTAGGGTTTAGGGTTTAGGGCTTAGGGTTCAGGGTTTAGGGTTTAGGTTTTAGGTTGTATAGGGTTTAGGGTTTAGGCGCTTAGGGTTTAGGGTTTAGGTTTTAGGGTTTAGGGTTTATCAACTGTGAAACTCTACTGGTGGGAAGAACCCTTCCCCAAACCCGTAGTAGCAATACGACTAACAATTTCAATAGTAACAATGATAATACAATAAAAACAACAATAACATTGACAACGGCAAGAATCGTAATAATAATGAATACTGTCATTATTGTTCTTAATACTATGAAGAGTGTGACCTAAACTCCCAAACCCGTGAGAATTCGTAGTTCCAGCAGCTGGTAGGTTTCTGTGGCAGCAATGATCTGCTCACCTGCTGCGACGTGGACCTGTTCTACCCAAACGTCTTGGTGCCGTGCCGCGGCTTTAGTCTTCGCTTCTTTGGATAGTTATCATGATTATTCTCATCATCACTGCCACTGACAGAATGCATACTCGTACTGTTGTTGTGTTTGGTGTAGCTGTTTGTCTGGGGGCTTCAGGGCTCAGCACTTTAGGTCGAAGGTTTATGTCTCGCCACAGGTCTCGCTAATTTGTTGCCTTGTTTTCGGCTTCCAGGTGTTGTTCCTCTGGATGGCATCGTTGCCTTGGATCTTGCTTCTGTTCACGGTTTCTTGGCCGGCGCTTCCTGTTTCACTGAACCGGGAAACAACATATACAACTGCAGGTATTTGTTCGAAGAATTTGGGAAGAAGGGGCCCCTTACCTCCTAAAGAATGAAGTCCAATGCCCGAAACCCCAAAGCCTGAACCCTGAAGTCCTCGATGTGACTGTCCAGGCTCCTCATCTTCGCATCCACTGGCTTCGCTGCTGCCTCGGCTATGGGGGTCTTCGTGGGATCGGAGAAAATCCTAGGATCGTGGGTTACTGGGTTACATAGTGTCATATGGGTAGTGATCTGCCATTTGGGTAACCGGAGCCCTAGGGAAGTTGTGCTGAATGTGTTTGTGGGTGCATTTCTGGCCTGTGCAGGGCACGAGATGCTTGTCGCGTTTGTCATGGGCACAGGCTTTAAACAACTTGATTTTGTCATGCTACTTGTACTGTTTTCATGAGATGTACTAGGTTGCTGGGGATTCTGCCGATCAAGCTGTGTCAATCGGATCCCCGTGGAAAGTATTAAATTTGAGTTGCTTACATAAGGTGTTTGCTTCTGGACCCTCTTGCAGTGACCGAGGCGTGCATATTTGCACAGACCCAGCGCTGTCGCAAAGAACAGCTTTCGTCGCAAAGGCCCGTTCGGGGTGGGGTGATGGGGGAGAGCTCCGGAGGGTCTAGGCGAAGCCAGATCAGTAACCTAAGAAGGAAGTTCAGCATCGCCTACTTCACTGTCCTGTTTGCCTGGGATGTGTGCGACCAGACCGCTTCCTGGTGGTGCCTTGGCGGAAAAAATGGGGCTTGTAGGGGCTTATGTGGTGAGTTTGCCTGATAGCTACACTTCTAGTGTTTTTGAGAGATCTAGAACCAAGAAGCTACAAGGATGCTATAGGGGCTTGCAAAATTTGCTATTACGTTTTTGTTTGGTGAGTGTACGTCGAGTTTAAGCTCACCATGACCTAGTCTTGTTAATTACGTAGGCCCTGACACTCTTTTGTTTAGTGTCATGTGCTTGTCCTTTTTTTAAACGGTTTTAGGGTGCCTTGTTTAGGCTGTGTGGCTTTAGAGTGTTAAGTCGTGTTGGAATTGTGGGGTGAGGTTGTTCGGAAGCTTCGCGGAGAGCATGGAAGGGTTCAGGCTCAAGTTCGGCTCTACGACTCTACGGAGCTCGACCGTAGACCTGGGGCCTGGGACTATAGAGGGTTTTAAACACCTAAACCCTAAACTTTATAACCCTATCCTAAGCCCTAAACTTTAGGGTGTAGGCTAGGGTTAGGGTTTAGGGTACACATGGGGCTAGAAGGGTAGAGCAGGTTCTTGGATCATCTGAGCAATTATGTGCACGATTGGGACGCTCATCACTCCCCAGGTTCTGGGAGTACACTGCTGATGTGGGAGCCTCTCAGGCGGGAGAGGGGGAGTGTATTAGTGTATCCACGAGCCGCAAGACCCAAAAATCTGGACCTCAAGCCCCAAAGGCTCTGAGCCAGCGGAGTTTCGATCGGAAATACCATACCGCTCACATCCTGCAACCTGTTCAAAGACGATAGCATGAAGTAGCCCCAAAGTCCTATGCTATATCTACAGAAGGTTAGAGAGGTTCTGAAGCACTAGGTAAATGGTGTTTTCCATTCCATGTCAGTTCTGTGGGCAAAGTTAAGCCTTCTAGGAAGATAATAGGGCATGTGCAACATGGACCAGGACCGCCGAAGGGATCTGAAGGGCTTCTAGAAGTTTGGCGAGACCGTGAAAGAAAGGCCACAGCTACTAGCACGACTGCTTCGGCGACGTGCTTTGTCATGCTACTTTTCAAAGGACCCAGAGAGTTGTATAATGAGATGCTTCCACTAATCCCTCTTGAAGTTCCCGTGAGATAAGACAGACTCCGGACTCGGGGGCAGCCTGCCCCGCTGCAATCAGGGCGTCCAAGTTGCCGCGATGATGTCCTCGATGATGGGGACAGGAGTGATTCTATTCGCCTTCTTCGAGCCACAGACGAAAGAGTTTGGGGTTCGCGGGTTGACGTGCTTTCAGGATTCAGGGGGAAGGGCTTGGGTTTTAGACGTACTATAGGGTATTCGGGACTTTCCTTGGGGGTGCCAGAGCAACCGGAACCGTCTTCCATGGCTTCTCAGTCAGTATCTCCAGATTCGCCACTTGGTGGCGAGAGGAGCCCACATGCAGATGTCGCGTTTTTTATGGCGGCGTTTGTGAGTATTTACATGCAAAAGAAGGTTTCACTGTTTTGAAGTACAGCCTGCACGCACGATCATATGCGAGGTATAGTGTGCCCGGAGGGCAGCCTTTCCAAGCACTCCTTGCTACGAACAGGGCTCTGATAGTTGGGTGCCAGAGGGTCTTCCTGCGGAGCCCTAAACCCGAAACCCTAAACCCTAAATCCTAAACCCTAACAAAAAGCCAACCACAGCTCTCCAACGCTTCGTTTCCGAGGGCGGCCTCTTTCTCACGACACCTCAGCTGCTGGACCAACGATGCCCAGTGCCCTGGCTATGACTTAGGGTTTTAGGGTTTAGGGCAGCAGACGAGTCCCTTGTGAAACAAGGGTTCAGGGTTTTAGGGCTTAGGGGTTACAGTCGGCGCCGCAGGCTGGAAACAAAAGAGGTTACAGTCGACATGCAACACCAACTTTGGAACGAGGGTCTAACTCTAAGAGATGCACTACATCAAAAAAAGCGACAATCGGGGCGTGCACGTCCTTCTTTGGGAAGACCCTCGTTTTCTGGCTGTCTATTTATAACCGCGACAGCAATTGAGCAACACAAGCCTTTTTGAGAATCTTTAGCTAACCTCAGGAACAAGGCAGACCTTGCCGAAACAACCATTGCAACTGCATGCGCGCTTGCGAACCATGGAATGAAGGAGCTGAGCTACTCCGTCGCCGCCGGCTGCGCAGATGCTTCTCAGCGCGCATGTATGTCATCTTTGTGCGACTTCCGGTGATACTATCCCGGGCCCTAAAGCCTGAGCCACAAACCATGCAGTCAGACAGATCCAGAGTTGAAGAGCCTCTTTGGAGATCGGGCAGGGCTTCGAAGCATTATTTTAAGACTCCATGCGTGAACTTGGCTTCGGATTGATCAGGAGCCCAGTCCTTCGCAAACGCCTGCAAGTTGGACTACTTGTGCGGATGGTCTTTAAAATCTAAACCCTGAAACCAAGCCTTTTCTTATCCGAGGTGCATGCTAGTAGAATGTACACCTGTTCTTGCGCTCATGTCCTTCGGAAAAGTAGCGTTTGAGCGGAGGAGCCATGAACCCGCGATGAATCCTTGTTGAAATCCTCTCTCAGGAAGCCCCCTTTCTCCAGATTCGCATCAAAAGTAAGAAGACTCGTGCCCGAGGTGGTTATGCTGATCGCGGTCTTTTGCTTTGAGAATGAAGGTGCAGGGCCCGGTTTGTCAATGAAAAGAAACATAATTAAGGCATATGACCCATGACAATGAAACCGATCGTATAGTGTGTGTGTGTGTGTGCGTGTGTGTTTGCAAGAATTCGGGCAGAAGATGTTAATATTGTGTCATGATTTATGAGCTGGAGGCCGTATCCTTACGGACAAGGGCCCGAGCTGCCTAGTTGGGAGCCCGTTTGTTCAGTACCGTTGTGTGCCTTTGTGATAGTTGCTCGGTGACAGATCTTTCCTCGAAGTAGTCATCTAAACATTGCTCAAAGGAATTTGCAAGCAGATTATCAGTGACTTGACTTGTATTTGGGCTGCGGGAAGTCAACCGTCCAGGATAAAGCGAGGCAATGTAACGTAATGTATACATATCTTGAACTCTGCGAACTCCCGCTGGTGAAGATGCCGTTGGGACATATGTAATGCAATGTAATGTAACAAATGTAATGTACTGTAATGTAATTTAATGTCATGTGAGATTATGTGTAGTGTGTTGTGTTATTATATATATATATATATATTAAGTATATTAGTGCGTACACACATGTGTACGCGTCTACCAGGATCGTTACTCTCGCATCTACGTCCGTGTGTTGGACCCCGACCCAAGCTCGCTAGTCACTAGTAACGGACGCTGCAGGCAAAGATCAGGGCAGCTGGATCAAGGTTCTGAACCTGCTGCCCGGCAAGGGCTGAACGGTCTAGGGTTCGGGGATAGCCGGAGCCTTGAATAGGTGAATAGGAATAGGATTTAAGGCAGGCTTTTTTGCTCAATGAAGGTTCATTGGGCTCTCTAGGTGCAGTTAGGGGTCTTGGGTTAAGAGCGAAGCACCTGTTTCAGGGCCTACAAGGTGTAACTGTGCTTTCATATGTGTTCGGTCTCCGAATCTTTCTGGAAGTATTTCGAGCCAGGACCATGTCATATGATTTGCTTTTCTAGCCCGTAATTAATTAGCATGTGCCGGGGCGAAACATTCCTAGACTTTGTTATGCTGGCCTCGGTGCTACCCCTGGACGACAACTACATCCGTTTTGACCGCTCCCGAGAACAAGCCTGGCCCACCCAAACCACCAGGCAAACTATGCACACACGACCATGTAGGTCCATGATGTAGGTTGCTGTAAGAGCCCAGGATAGCGACGCTCATCGACTTTGTCCTCAAGGCCACTTGGCTTGGCACACATACTTTCCTTACCCTGGATGTCGGTCTCACCGTCATTTCGTTCGTCGTTGGTCCGAGCATCGCGAGGAAACGCAGCCGTAGAAGTTTGCTGCAGAGTTTCGAGAGTTACTCTCTGCCCTGGGTGGCTAGTAGCGAGTCAGGCAAAGTTGTCGAATCTTGATGTGGGTGAAAGATTATTAGGGTCGTTGTGGTTCTTTGTTCGATCATTGCCTCATCGGTTATCGGTCTCACGCGTTCTTTATCCTCGGAGCTTTATTGCAGATCTTGAGACGGAAGCCTTGATTGAATCTTGTTTCTTTTCTGCTGGACCCGGGTCAGCAGCCGACTGAAAGCAGCAACCAATCTCTGGAGCACCAAACCGTATCCTGGATCGTGCGATCTTTTTTGCTAAGTCTGGGGAGGGGCCTAGAGGGGAACCCAAAACCCCAAAACCTCAAACGAGCATCCCAAGCCCTGAACCCTGAGCAAGCAAGTCTTCGCACCATAAGCCTTCGAAATCTGACGATTCCTTAAACTTCACGTTGATAACAAGTCAAACTGATCCTTGAATCCCCGAGTTCAAGAGTTCCTCAGACTGCTAGATTCTGCCAGACACCCTAAATCCCAAAATCCCTGTAGCCAAAGCTCTAAGCCCCCCACCCATAAAGGTGATGCAGGCCGCCGCAGCTCTCTTCGGTGCGTCTTTGGCTTCCTGCTTGCAGGTATATAAGGGATTTGGCTTTTAGCTGGGGCTTGGGGTTTGGGGTGTTTCGTAAGTCTAGGGCTGTGAAGAAGTTCGTGGTGATTTAAGGCCTTAGGTCTTCAGGCATCCAGATGGGCATCCTGGATGACGTGTCTAAGAAGTCGGATCCCTGAAGGGGGGGTCGCTGGTCTCTTAGGCGGATACTTTCAGTTAAGGGGTTCGGTTTTTGATTGGTTTTCCGTCAGGACCTAGGTAAGGTAAGGTACAACAGACTTCTTGCGTGCAGACATATGTTTGCAACGCTCACTTCTGCAGCTGGGTTTTCGGCTGCACCCGTGCCTTCAGCTGCATATAGCTGTAGGAGATGTTTGGACATCAACCGCAGCATCATTGTAGGCTGATAATGCAAGCTGCATTCCCGTGACACCCCTGTTGGGCCAGAGCCGATGCATGCAACGCTGCTGAAACCTGCCCAAACCCAGCCATGTTTTACACTCGACTATAGATCACGCGAGACGTTATTTACTTGGGTGTCCCTGTCTTGTTGTTCCGAACTAGTATGGCTTAGAGTCATTTTCCGAAAATTGCCGAAACCTAAGTAATTCTAGTCAAGAGTACATGCCCATCCCCATATTACACGGAACTCAAGCTGCCTCTCACGGAGCTCGGCTAGCTTCGCTCACGGCACGGAGATGTATCATCTGCAGCAGAGTTCGGGGGACACGACAGTCAGCCACATTTCATTCGCATCGGAAGCCTTATGAACAGATAAGTGTGATTACGTGGCTAACTAGAGCTGTCGCTTCCCTACATGGCCTGGAGAGTATACATCACATAGAGAACCGGGCGCCCCTACCCCAAGCTTTTTTTGGGGGTCTCTGACTCGAGGACAGCGAGTCCTTCCTACTGGTGGCAGCGGAATCGGAAGAATGAGGTGAGAAATGTGCGACCCGGGATACTGCGAGGTTGGGATACCCCCATAGAAGGCCAGCAGCTACTGCTTTGTTTCTGGCCGGGGCATGACTTTTGTCGACCCCGCCTCTCAAACTTCCCACAAGAGTTTGCCCCATAGCCCACAGTGTTCCCAGCACCACCGATGTCCACCACCACGACGATCGCGAAGACGGATACTGCTCCTACTCGTAGAAGGGTTTAGTCAGGATTCTGTCGTCGCGCTCGCAGCTGATTTGCCAACTTGGCTCTGTCCTGAGCCGATGTTTCGCTCAGCCATGGCTCGCGCCGTCCGCCATGTCGTGATGACACTGGGATGCGCAAAGCCAGGGCTTAAAGAAGGGTTCAGTTGAGGCTTCAGACTTCTTCGAATCGAAGCTTAACTTCCACAAAGGCCCAATGCGGGAGGTCGAGGGCTTTGCTTCTTCAATTGCGGTCCGGAGTTTCGGGCTCCACAAATGAAGGCGCATGATTGTTTTAGCAGACGGACAGAGTCTCGGATAGAGAAGCTGGTGGGGTTCTTGGCGCGGTTTAGGTTTGAGGCTGCAGAAAGTTGCAGATTTGGTTTCTGTGCCTTGGGAAGCTCACGGCTCAGGACTCATTGCCAGTTTGTGCTTTTGGGCCTGACTGCAGCATAATGGCCAGGTAGCCAGGGGACGCTACATGCAACCTTGTAGCTAGAGCTCTGATCCTGCCAATACTGTTACCCATGAACCTTCAAGTACTTGTAACGATACTTGCTTATGGAATTTAAGCTTCCATCACAGACCCTAATCCGGTTTTCGGGCTTGGGCGGCTCATGGTTTCGTTTGTGGGGAGATTGGAAGATCCGGATCTGTTCGTACGGCTCCTCAAGCATGAACAGCCATTGGGGGGCATGTGAGGCTTTAGGCGGGAATGTTAAATTCGAAGCCAGCGCTTGCAACGTAAGTTTCCTCAACCCAAGACTGCCGAAGCACTTCAACCCCGAACCTTAGAACCTGATTAGAGGTTCAGGGGACTTAGTAACTAGGGTTATAGGTACTAGTACCCTAACTAGGGCCATAAATAGATAAACCTATTATAGTTAAAGTATTTTAGATCCTTCTTACGAAGTCCCCTGCTCATCAAAAGACAGCAGCTACTTCGACCCTCAACTTCCTGGACCGTCGTCGTAAGCCCAAGGATTGGTGTCAAGGAGTCCGCCGCCGAGGACTTGGTTTCCTGAACGGTCCAAGCAGCTTATAGGGGCTTGAAACACGGGTATTGGGTTTCGGGCATGGAGTTTTTGCATCCATGCGTTTTGGGTTTTCTGGTTTCGGCGTTTTAGGGTTTGCGGCTTGGGGTTTAGGGTTCATGGCGAATCTCGGGCTTCATACTGGGGTCGGAAGGTAAGCAGGTGGTGGCTGGGCATGACGAGTGATAGATATCGTAATCCTTGGGACAATGCCGGTGGCAGTCCCATACAAGGACAGACTGTCACTGCTATACCGGCACTAGTCGCTTGCGGCAAGTGTGCCTGTAAGTGAGATCTATCTATGTCACCTAAGCCGTTCGTTGCAAGCCATGGCTGACCAAGGCAGATCTCTCAACTCTGCCCTAAGAAGTAGCAAATGCTGTCACCCGAAAACCTAAACCTGAAGCTCCCCCCCCCAAGATACCAAGATCCATGGTATACACTCCAAATTCTAAACCTGAACCGAAGATCCCTCATGAAGTCTGGCCCACAGGAGCAGATTATGGCGGTCAAAGAGGGGCTCGCAGCCTTGAAGGCACAGCTGCTGCCGAGCTCTAATGTTTGTAGAACCGATGCATGTATATGAATGTAAGTAGATAGGCAGACCGATCGAATGATAGATCGATAGATTGATAGATCGACAGAGGTGAATCTTCATATATGCACACACATGCACACACGCACATGCATATATATATATATATATATATACATACATATATATATATATATATATGTACTTATGTATATACATACATACATACATACATACATACAGACAGACAGACATACATACATTCATTCATGCATGTATGCATGCATCCATCCATACATACATACGTACATGCATTGAGCTGAAGCAAAATGCTATTCCTTCAGTGGTTAGCTCGCAGCCAAGTTTCTTACCCCGCGGCTTGTTTGGTAGAAAATGGGGTGCCCGTAGATGTGGTAAACCATTTCTTCGGGGTCTTGGAATTTACTACCTGCCTTTGTCGGAATGTTAATGGAGGTATGACATGCGGATATGTCATATACCGAGGCTTCTGTGTTATGTCATGTCGAACCTGAGAGTTGTATTCGTAGATGTGTCTATCTCGACCGCACGACTTCCTCAGCGAAGCGGCTGTGTTCGATCACTTTCCTTAGGCTTGACTACTACGTCTGACCTTACTACTGTACTTCATGCACTATCCTGGAGCCGAGCCTACTCCACATTACAGGGAAGATACAACTACTTCCCGCAGCGCCGATCATGCCTTCGGCCTTGTCATTGCATGGCTGTCAGGACAAGTGCAAAATCCTCGAGTGACTTGGACAGCACACAGTCTGTGTTTCTTCTTATAAGGATGGGAATTATCAACAATAGTATACAACCTTGCAGTTTACACCGAAACCCTAGCCTGCTGTTCATGGGCCCTGTATGATGTTCCAGAGCTGGTACCTTTAGCATCTTGATGAACACACCTGGAGCCCGAGCCCAAAAATCCTATACCAAGCAAGAGACGGAGAAGCTGTGCTTTTGGGCTAATGGAAAGCATGCTCGTAGTATTAGGTCTTGTCGAAACAATCGTATAAGATGGACAGCTAGAGCAGAACTTCCACTAAGCATAGTGGCGTCCGCGGGTAGGACCCTTCCAGCACCAGAAGCCCTAAAGCAAAGTAACACTGAACCCTAAACCTCACAAAACAAATCCCAAGTCCCCCGAAACCCTAAAGTCTAAACCCAACTTCTAAAATCTCGACCCTAATCACTAAGCCCTAAACACGAAACCCTAAAACCCTGAAGCCCTACGCCCTTAAAGCCCTAAAGCGTACACCCTGACTAATGAACACCTAAACTACTAAAGCTGGCAGTTTAGGTTTGAGTAGAAGTAAACTACTAAAGCCCTTAAGCCTTAAACCCTATACACCCTAATTACTAAAGACCTTAAGCCCTCAACCCTAACACCCTAAACCCCAAAACCCTATACACCCTAACTGATTACCAAAAGCAACCTAAAGCCGCAGGTTCGAGTTCGGAGTTGACCTGAAGTTGCCAAGCGGGAGCCTCGCCGGCATCTTCGCTTCTCTTTTCGGAACTTGCGCGTCGAGTTTTAGGGTTCTGTAGGTACGGTTTAGGGTTCAGGGTTTCGCGTTTAGTCCCCAAGCCCAGCTGCAAAACGGGTTTAGAGTGGCTACCTACCAGCGATCTTGCTTGCAAGCCTGCAGCATAGGGGTTTGGGGTTCTTTGGGTCGCTTTCGTGGGACCTTGTTCAAGGGTCGGAGGTGCGGCTTCAGATTCAGGGGTCGCCTCCGGCCTTTACGAAGTACTGTCCCTTTTCGCTCTACCCTTTGAGGGGCAACGTTAACTTTCATGTCGGAGCCGTCTTTAATTTCGTTAGCTTTTTCATGCAAGGCTTGGTGTCGAGCGGTTTGGGTTGAAGTCAGAGTTAGCTGGTAGCCTACCACTTCGAAATCCACACATATTCGTCAAGCATCTGCTGGAGGCATTGCAGCCAAAGCAGGCAGTAGAACTCTGCAGGGTCGGCATGCGCGACGAGGGATGAGATGATGCTGTTTTCGAGGTGGCGGTGTAGGAATCCATGGCAAGGCTTCGGAGCTCTGATGGCAACCTGGCATCCAGCCGGGCTTCTTGTTGCTTCCCGCCACCTTTGCAAAGCACCGACCTGGTGGAGGAAGGGCCGAGCTCGAACTTTGCACCGGAGCTATGCGGAAGTGGAGCTGTTGTCCCGGCTTGCAAAGCTTCTGATGCCAGCTGAGCCCATCAGGGAGCTCTTTCGGGACTTCCCTGTGGAGCCTTCGGAGAAGTGGGGTTCGCGCTGGCTGTGCCCAGACATCACAGCCTATGGGGTGCTGAAAGCGGAAGACGCAGCTCTCTTCGTCGAGTATGACGGGTACTATCGGCACTATTGTCTGCAGGGGTACAGCGCAGACGAGCGAAAGACAAATGCCCTGCTGCAGTATGCACCCGCCGGCTCGCATGTGCTGCGAATTCGGCATGCCCGACTGAGTTTGAGCAGCATGGAAGGCTCGATACAAGTGATTGTGAATACGTGGCGGGCAGGCCACACGCCGTCATTAAACCATGTCTTAAGCCAAACCGTGGGGCACCTTCTTAATGGCCACCAGCATGTTTTTCGAACGGATGTTTGCAAGCGTCTCCACGCAGTGAACGAAGCGGAGATGGAGGCACACTTTTCCGAGGCATGCAAATTTGCAAGTCAGGCCATGTTCACTGGGATCTCTGATGTCAACAAGGCCAAAGTGCTCGGGTTCCTGGAAGAGGATTTAGAGTTGCCAACAGCCACGATTAATGCCTTAGGAAACAAGCTTCCAAGAATCTGGGGAACCAGCATCGACGGCACTCTGAAGGCCACAGCGGCATGGCTTGACGACATTGGTCTGAGCCGGGCGCAAGCAGGCAAAGTCATTGGAAGGCATCCGCAAATCCTTCGCTTGAGCATTGAAGCCAATCTGAAACCCACAGTGGCATGGCTCGAAGATGTTGGTCTGAACCGGGCACAGGTGGCCAAAGTCGTGGCTGGTTTTCCGCAGGTCCTGGGCTTGAGCATTGAAGCCAGTCTAAAACCTAAAGTCTCATGGCTTGAGGATGTTGGTCTGAGCCCAGTGCAGATTGCCAAAGTCGTGGCTGGTTTTCCGCAGGTCCTGCGCTTGAGCATTGAAGCCAATCTGAAACCCACAGTGGCATGCCTTGAAAATGTTGGTCTGCTGAGCAGAAGGCAGGTGGCCAAAGTCGTTGCTAGGCATCCGCAAGTTCTGGGCTTGAGCATTGAAGCCAATTTGAAGCCGAAAGCCGCATGGCTTGAACATGTTGGTTTGAGCCCAGCTCAGATCGCCAAAGTCGTGGCTGGTTTTCCGCAGGTCCTGGGCTACAGCATTGAAGCCAATCTGAAAGCCACAGTGGCATGGCTCGAAGATGTTGGTCTGAACCGGGCACAGGTGGCCAAAGTCGTTGCTAGGCAGCCACAAGTTCTGGGCTTGAGCATTGAAGCCAATTTGAAGCCGAAAGCCGCATGGCTTGAAGATGTTGGTTTGAGCGCAGCTCAGATCGCCAAAGTCGTAGCTGGTTTTCCGCAGTTCCTGGGCTTGAGCATTGAAGCCAATCTGAAACCCACAGTGGCATGGCTCGAAGATGTTGGTCTGAACCGGGCACAGGTGGCCAAAGTCGTTGCTAGGCATCCGCAAGTTCTGGGCTTGAGCATTGAAGCCAATTTGAAGCCGAAAGCCGCATGGCTTGAACATGTTGGTTTGAGCCCAGCTCAGATCGCCAAAGTCGTGGCTGGTTTTCCGCAGGTCCTGGGCTACAGCATTGAAGCCAATCTGAAAGCCACAGTGGCATGGCTCGAAGATGTTGGTCTGAACCGGGCACAGGTGGCCAAAGTTGTTGCTAGGCATCCGCAAGTTCTGGGCTTGAGCATTGAAGCCAATTTGAAGCCGACAGCCGCATGGCTTGAAGATGTTGGTTTGAGCACAGCTCAGATTGCCAAAGTCGTAGCTGGTTTTCCGCAGTTCCTGGGCTTGAGCATGGAAGCCAATCTGAAACCCACAGTGGCTTGGCTGGAGGGTGCTGGGCTTAGTCGAAAGCAGGCAGCGAAAGCCGTTGCCGATCATCCCAGACTTCTGAGTTACAGTATCGACCGAAACCTCTCTCCCAAGTTGGCTTTCTTGCAACAACTGTTTTCCGACGGAATGATCGGCAGTTTGATCGCGTATCATCCGCCGCTGCTCGGCTATAGCAATGCTCGCCTGTATCATCGTTCGGGCATCCTGCATCAACACAACTGCCTGTTGAAGCTTGCCAAAGTAATCTCTTTGACGCATGCGCAGTTTGCGCGGCGCTTTCCGGTTGCGGAGCAGAGTGCAACAAGGCATATAGATTGATTGATCTTCGACTTGCAATGTCTAGCCGCAGCCATCGGCATATTGTGAGAGTCTTCAGTAATTCCATCAGATCTGTGGGATACCTGTAGTGTAGCACTTTTGATTATTGCTGGATTTGAGGATCTTTCAGCTCCCTGTCACTATCAGGCTGCACGGTGGCAGCAGCAGCGAAAATCTCAACTTTTTTTCCTACATCAGCCTAAATCTTCCGCAAGCTAGCCCTTGAATTGCTTAGCATCGTAAACCCTAACCCTCAAACTAAAATCATGCACCCGACAACTTAACCCCGGCACCCAACTCCGTGCAGCAAAGACACTGCCCGAAGGAGTCTGGAGTTTCTGAATGGTTTTCTTATTATGGCTTATAGAGCTTAAGTGAGCTTAAGGGGCGAGTTCAAGGGTTCTGGGTTTGCTGAGGGAGACCTGGCCGGGCGAGCTACAATCAAGCCTGTGTAAAAAGGTGCAGGTATGCAGAGGATGTCTCCTTTTGAATTGCGGTTATCACTTGAAGCCTTGTGCCGCACGAACATCCACGACAGGACGGAAATCAAACTAGCAGCTGCAGTGAAACATTGCAGGAAGCTTTTCGTCGTTGCATGAGACTACGGGCTGGCCAGAAGAGTGGATAGTCCCACAGATCAACACCCCTCGCCAACTAAACACGCAGCCCCGAAACCCTAGAAGCCCAAAAACGCAAGCCGAGCTCCAGGCAGACACACCCGGCCGGGAAAAACCGAAGCTGCACGTGACTGGGCAGCAGACCCGGCTCGCACAGCCGGGACCGCAAATCAAATCGAGCTTTACCCTAAACGACAAACCTTGAACCTAAAGCCTAAACTGGGCTTGGGGATGCTTAGGGTTTGTGCCTGTCCGTGTTAAGGGTTCAGCGCTTCGCAGCACTCGAGGCCTCGGGGTTTGAGTGTTTGACAACTGAACCCAGCAGGCATTGCCTTCACAATGCCCGGCCAAATCTTTGGATCATGTTTCCTAGCACTCAGTCACGGATGTTCGGCAGGATCCGATATGCCAGCACTGTATAGCCCTGAAAACAGAGAGCAGTAGTACAAACAAGAGTAAAGCCGGAATGAATAGAAAGCCACGGCCTTCAAATTCAATCCTGCAGCCGAGGTGGTTTGCAGACTTCGCTTCAACGGAGGACTATGAGGCACGATGTGTTGAGGTAGCTGTGGGGTGCGTTTCTTTGCTCGCTTGACCCGGGAGGTTTCCTCGTTCAAGGAAGCCCTGCAGCCGTTCAAACTTAGATCATCCCTTAACCCTAAACCCTAAACCGCAGCGCGTGCCTCAACTTATGTCAGGTTGGCCTGACAGCTCGGGCTCCAGAGTGTCGGCTTAGACCCCCCCTGCCTTGTCGAAGCGCCACGCCTCGCAACCCACTTGTAACAAGAAGCCACGGGACTTATGAGGGTATTGCCAGTGAGGAGCCTCCATCATGTTGGTTTTGGATGCAAGTAGGGTTGTAAACCTGAATCCCCTACAGCCCCCTACAGTGCGAGACACTATAAGCCAAATGTCGAAACCCTGGTATGACCGAGGTCTGAAGCCCGGCCCCTTACTAGAACTGAGCTTCATCAACCGCAGTCTAGCTCAGATGCCACCAAGCTTGAAAATTCTGGACTCTTCCTTTAACTGTGATCGGGATCGAGTTTGGGACCGCTCAATTAAGGGGTTTGGGACGGTTTGGGCTTGTCTGTGAGGCTTATGCAGCTCACCCCGAGCATCAACAGGAGCCTTGGCAAACACTATCCAGGCGACTACAACCGATTTTCTCAGTGTCGTAACTTCGTGTTAGTCGTGTCTTGTTGCTAGTGTGAGCTCTTGTTGCTACGGCCATCCATATCATTACTGCTACGCTTGTATTCACTTGATAACAAGTACATGCACACATACATGCATAGGTACGCGTACGCACGTATGTGCGTACGTATGCTTAATTAACTACATATGACGGTAGTCGTGAATGAAGGTATAATTCAGAACACACAAAGTACTTGAGTCTATGTACTTGCGTCCTTTACATGTTTAGCAATGCAGCCATTTTGAGTCAGCGCTTGTCCGGTTTGGGAGGGAGAGTAAGGGCTCAGGATTTCAAGTTTGGCCTTGGGGATCCTCCCAGCCTGATACCCCTTAATTTGGGAATATGCCTTAGATGTCCCAAGATGATAGAAGAATAATGTTATGATTTAACGTATTCTGAAAGGAGTATTGGGCTCTCTGGGGGACGGAACTCCCCAAACGGCAGCATTTCTTGAAACCCAAATGCAGCTTTTTCCTTTCTGGTTTCCAGCGATGGAGCTCCTCTAATCATGCCCTGGTTGATGTGAGTGGTCAAACCTCAACATGCTCCCAACTACAAAACACTTCGAAGCTCTTCATAACTTCAGAAGTGCTGGTGGAACGACTGCGGGACATGTGTCGGATGAACCACCTTGACAAACTCGCCAGTCGCTTCTGCGATCCCTGCACTTGTTGCCGATGCTGTTGCTACGCTGATGCGGTTTGGTCCACTTGCTCTTCTCTTCTCATACATCGCTGTTGCTTTAGTTAGTTCGAAATTTTCCTGGCCGCTGGAAGCCGACAAAGGTTATTGCCGACCTCATCAAACCCATCATGGAGCCTGGCACTCGTGCGGCGATCCAATACATGCGCTGAGCTCGTGAGCTGCCGGTAGTGTTGGGGGACTTGGCTCCTGCCATTGTTGTTGGCCTCCAGCGGTATAAACCCCTACATGTCTACCACTAATAACTACTACAACTACAACGAGAACTGCCGCAACTACTACTAAGTACTACGACTACATAAGAGCTACTACTACCCCGCAGCTTTTCATGCTACAGAAGTGGCCGGAATTCCGAAACCATGGACGCTCTCTTTGTAGTGGCGGAAGCCAAGATGCCCCATTGGGATGTGGCCAAAGCGGCTCTGTCCAAGCGCACTCGTCGTCAAAAGCGGTTCAGTTCTTTGCACCCTTTTGGTTTGTTGTGGAGGCTGGGGATGTTGAGGTAACCCTAAATGTCAATACAGTTTGGAGGAGCTTCACAGGGTGGTGATAAAATCGAGAGAGCATAGGTACTGCATGTGTTGCTTATTCGAAGGTGTGCTGCTGTCGATCTGTTGGATAACATCTTTACCCCTTGTCACAAACGTATCTTGTGGCTTTCCATCCTGCTACAGGAAGTAGAATTGCTTTGCATTGATGCAACGAGGTATAAGCACCTAATGCCTGATTTTGCGGTGAACAGCCTGAACAGCAAGGTTTGGCTGTCATGTTCTAGACTGCGTAGCCTGTGTCTTCGGAGGTCGACAAGGCAACATGTGGTAGAATGTGGTAGAGTTGGCCTAAACTGACTCCGGGTGTTGTTGCCTTGTCGCCTTTGCTATTGGCTATGTTCTTGATGCCGTTGCTGTCACTATTGTGGCGGTTGCTGCTGCTGAACTGTTCCACTCGGTCCTTCATGTTCTGGGAGTTCTTATTGGACATCTTGCAGTGGTAGTTGAAACGCAGCCCCGGCCGTTGCTTCTGGATGCACGTTGGAGATCGCTGAAGCCCGTTAAACTAAAGAGTCCGACTGTAACCTTACCCTTATCTTTCAAACGTAAGATCCTGTCGCTATACCGTAGCTTCGCCTCCTCTCACCTCATGTCCGCGGTGATGTCGTCTACCGCCGGGGACTTCCAGTTCATCAAGCTGGTAGCTGGGCCGCGTCAGATTAAGCCTTTAGGGTTTAGAGTTTAGGGTTTAGGGAGGTTTTTCGGCGAAGTTTGTTCGTAAAAAAGAGGTCTCTGAGTTCAGAGGCCAAAAACTGAGGGTATCCTACTTCGGCGCAACTTGCCCCTGGTTTTGACAGCTTCGGGTTGCGCATTCTCGCTGCGACCCGTTGTGACCTTAATTTTCAACCCTGCGAACACCAAACTAAGTGAGCTGACAAGCCAAAACTTCAAACCCGAACACGGCAATCGGACATCTGGTAAGCAGCGCAGGAGTGCAACCATGAGCAGCTGTACTCTTCCTATGCAAGCCCGATGTAAGGTTTAATTTGAAGATGCAGGCAACACAAGGTCATGTCTGAGATGTAGACTCAGAAAAAGTTCTTTATTGCACAGGATGCCTTCATCTGGCAAGACTTCTTTGCGGCCACGGGGCTGATCGTTCTTCGGGATGATTGTCGATGAAAAGTTTTCTGCGGAAACATACTTCCATACTAATTTCCGTACGTGCATGCATGCATGCCTGCCTGCCTACGTGCATACGCACAGACACAACCATAAACAGCCATGTCGACACACATACATACACGAGCCCCCATGTCACTCACATTCGCTGAGATGTGCATGTTTCAGAGCACACACCGGCATGTACATATACGCCCACTATATACACATACACAGTAATAAACATACCCTTACACCGGTCACCGCCCCAGACGGAACAAAGCACGAATTCAACATCTGGAACCCCAGCAGAAGCCTGGAGCTTCAGGAGATCGAGGATGACACCGGACCCTTGGCTCTTGATCTGAGATCTAGGGTTTATTCAGAAGAGTTTAGGGTCTAGGATTTAGGGTTTAGGGTATTTCGGAGGAGTTCCAAATGACAGGTTTCAGGTTCGGCGCTTATCGATAGAATGTGGAGCCCTAATTTAGTAGAATAGGATTCATTTAAGGGCTCCTTGTAAAGGGGCCTGGAAGGGTTACAGGAAGCATCGCAGTTTAGGATTTAGTATCGGGCCTTCAGAACTAGAATAGGGCTTGGGCGTTAATCGTAACAATTATGCAGCAAGGACCCCTCAGGAACAGTACTGGTCATGTACTACGTTACTCAGACTCTTATATTCGGATACATTAACAGGCACGCCCCACCAGTCCGAGGATTGGTGAAGTTTGCATAAACTGCCGGGAAGGCCTTGAGGCTTGGAGCTGGTGAAGAGGACGATATGCCCGTTTCAGGAAGCCGGGTCGTCCAAAGAAGCTTCAAGTTTTAGGGCTTAGGGTTTATTACAGCCAAGTTTCCGTTCGTTGTCATCCACAGCTTTTCCTGTGTGCTCTTGCCTCAAGAGGGGGTGAGAGCTATGCCCGGCACCTCAGTCCGTGCTGAAAAGTTTTTATTACACCCCAAGGTTTTGTTGTGTACACGGAAGCTCTGCAGAATCCCTAAATCATGTAAATCCCCAAGCCAGTCGAAACTCTAAATATGGATGCAGGTCTATATTGCATTCCGTATAGACGGTTATCGTATCTCAAAGTCTGAAAATCTCCCGGACCCAGGCAATCTTCGAATTTTGGAAGAACAATGAACCCTTAACCCAAAACCCAGAACCCTTGGACTTGTCTGCTGACGTGTTGGGTTGCCTTGAACATTTTGCCCAAATGAGACCCTGCATCGTAGGTTAGGTTTGTCCAAGCCAGGAGGGAAAACAAAAACCACACCCTTTTCAACCCTAAACCCTAAACCCTAGACCCTAGACCCTAAACATTCAGGTCACCAAATGTGAAGCCTTGTGCCTCAGAGACCCGGGTTTGAGCCCAGGGCTGGCGTGGTTGACATTGAACCGCCCAGAGTCCCGGCCGAATCTTGCGGAGTTAGGGTTTAGGGTTTAGGTGCTTTTCTGGGACTTCTGGGGATCTGGGGCCCTAGTGAGGATTCACCTCTTTGTGGCGGTGGAGGTTGAGGGTTTTGGGCATATAAGAAAAGGTGCCTAAAAAATCACCTATACTATTTTGAGGGTTCCTTATTATAAATATAGTATAATGGGCCCCCAAACCCTATTCTTTCTAATTATTAAGGCCCCTAAACCCTAAACCCTTATAGTATATAGCCCTTATAGAACCCTATTCTATAATTATTAAGGCCCCAATATTGGTGTCGGAAGGTCGGGGGGGGTTCCGACCTTTTACTATTGCTTGTATGATGTCGCTCTCGGGTCTGAGGGTTGGAAGATGTTTGGGTTGCTGGCTGGCGTAGGGGAATGGAGCAGACTTGGTGTGGAATGTTGATTTCTCGCATTTTTGCTCTGCGGGCGTGTGCTTGCCACTTTGGGCTTGTTCCATTGCTAGATGAAAGCTGTTCTTAGAGCTTGTGACCTTGTCGGTTTCGTTTCCAGCTCATCACGTACTTGTAATCTCTCAGTTCACAAATGATCACAAATGCATTGGCCTTTAGCTGTGGATAGATGGTTTCGTTTAAACAGCTACAGCATGGGCCTTCAGGCAGTGCCCGTGCGTATTCTGTTTAGTACGTTCGCAGCCAGACCCTGGCAGGACCAGGCCCACTTTATCGAGCCAGGGTTTGGGGTTTATAGGGGTCAACGGCTTCGGGTTAAGGTGATCTCCTTTTTGGCTTCTGGCGACCTGGTGGAAGGCTCTATCTATCGGTATCTATCGTCGTGAACCCTGGACATTCCAAAGCATTGTTTTGGGAAGTTGCTTCCAAACTCGTTCCACTGACCTCAACCGTAAACCTTTATCCAACGGCGACTTGAAGCCTAGGAGAAGTTGAATGCTCTTCACGTCCCGGCTGTACGAGAACTTCGGGAAGTGCTTCGACTGCATTTTCTGTCCAAGTTGTGGGTGTGGGTGAATTTGATCAAGTTCCATTCGCAGAAAAGCGCGATCTTGTCAGAAGCCTTCAAACGGAACCCTTTATCGACGAGAGGCAAACCTGAGAAACATGATCACTGCGTTCGGATGCAGGCGTTGAGGCGGATAGCTGCGAGCTCTGCGAAGGCTGTGGAGGGTTTCGCATTGGCATGTCCGTCGCAAGTAAAGCATTCAGGACAAGTCATGGCCTCAATTTCGTGAACGTTTGCTGTCGAACATCAGGAACTGTCGAGCTAGGGCTCGAGTGAAGCCAGTGTCTTGCGCGGTGTTTCGTTTTGGCACGGATGGCCGGTCGTGCGCTCCAGTTTTCGGGGTTCCGAGCTCAGGTGAATCAGGCTCTTGATTGAGTCTCTTTTCAGTCCTGAGATAGTGGCATGGTTTGTGCAAATTTGCTAGCGAGCGTCTTCTTAGTTTGCTGTGGCGCTTACGTTTAGATTCTTTACAGGTGTGAAGGGTTGGAAGGTGTGATGATGTTCCGCTGCACTAGTGGCCCTATGGTTCCACCACGGTGGTATTCCGGCTGTAGCAGGGAGGACAATATGTACGTACAGCCTTCCGGACAAGAAAAAGCTGTAGGACGGTCCAGGCTACAAACTTAATTCTGCAACCGCCCCAAACCGAAAGCCTAGATATACAAGCCCTGTGCCTCAAACGCTCTAAAGCCCCGTACTCTAAAGCACCGCAAGCCCCAGACCTAGATCCTTTATCGAACCCGACAGAGCATTTGTATGTTATGGAGCCGTTGTCAGATCCTGTCAACAACTTCCGCAAAACCCTGCAACCCGAAGCCCAGTAACAGCCCCCAAGCCCCAAACCCGAAACCCTAAGCCCCAAACCCACCCTTCTAGACCACTTGAAAAAGAGATTCAGCACTATTCTACTTCTCCAGGCCTCCACACTCAGCACCACCCTAATGAAACGTATAGTAACCCCGATACATGTTGAAAGGAAGCCCTAAAGGAACAAGGCGGTACCATGGTCCCATTCTCAGGTCCTTCGGGTTCAGGGTAATATAAGGGCCTAAATAAATTACCTATACTTGTTTGGGGGGTTCCTTGCTATAATTAGAGTACAAAATACCCCAAAAGCCTATTCTAATTATTATTGCCCCTAAACCCTAAACCCTTATAGTAGCCTTTATAGAACCCTTAAAGGAACCCCAAAACCCTATTCTAATTGTTAAGGCCCCTACATTAGATTGCCCTGCAGGCTTTGCTGCTCGTGGCGGCTGGGCGCGGCTTTTGCGCAGGGGCGGATCTGAATCTGAAAGGCGAGGCCGATCGCTTTTGCTTTTGTTTCAGGGATGTAGGTATTGTAAAATTTGGGGGATTCAGGGTTTCGGGGCTTCAGGGTTTTAGGGTTTGGAGTTTAGTTTTGTTGTTTTTGGGTGTAGGCAGGGTTTGGGGTTCAATGCAGCCTCATGGGCGAGTCGGAGCACCGCGTCTATCTATCTATCGATCTTTCTATCTATATGCTTAAGTGTATTGTTTGGGTGGTTGGGCTGAAGGGGCTGTAGGCTTTTGGAGTTTGGGCATAGGGGGTTTACTTCGGCGGAATCGGGCTTCATGTTTATGGAATCTGGGTCGGTAGCGTGTTTTGTTTGGAAGAGTCTCGTGTTTGGGCTTGGTGACTGCTCACTCCAAATCTTGTTTTGCCTCTATGAGGTATGTGCACGTTGCAGGTAAGCTTCTATGTATACGTTGGTTCTTAAATATGATGCATCAGTGACCCTCTGCAGAATATACTGCACTTTATGGAGCATATACCTCACGTCAGGGCTTTAAGGTGTTCGTGGGATCGCTGCGTCCTCAAGGCAACCCCAAAGCTGTCACGAAGCCTTCAGTCAAACACAGACACGATGTACACGAGCCATGACGAGGACAGCTGGAGAAGCGAAGCCAGGTTTATGAATTCCTGAACGCCCGGCGACCAACAGCCACTAACTCAGAATTCATGGGGCTGAGGTTTCTATTTAGCCGTTTAGCTGCAATGTCTTAATCCGAAACGCCAAGCAGACCGGAACACCCGAAGATCTCAAAAGCCTCGCCACGCAGCCTTCTCGGATGCGCCCACATCGCCTGCGAAAGCTCCAGCAAAGCCCGACAACTCCATGCAGGAGGCAGCCGTTTATCCAAGTTCGGCTTCAGGGTCTCATCCGCGTCTCATCCTTGCAGAAATGTCAAAAATCGCGAATTATTCATATTGAGAGAGCGGAGAAGGAGAGAACCCGCAAAACAAAGACCAACAACGAGATTCCCGAAGCTATGAAAACGAAGGCCTACAATCTAAAGCCTAAGCAGTAGAAGTGAGGAACACAAGCAGCCTTCAACCTAGCCATGGCTGTGCCTTACAGGCCCGCTTGAAAGTTTAAAGCCTAAAGCCCTAAACCAAAATCTCTAAACCCTAAACCTTAAAGCGCTAAAGCCCCAAAGCCCTAAACCCTAAATCTCTAAACACTAAAACCCGAAACCCAACTCTCTATACCTTAAGCCCTATGTTTAGGGCTCATAGGCCGAATCTAAATCTTTTTGAAGCTTTCGACGCCCGCGCCTTCGGCCTTTGGAGCCTTCGGGTTCAGAGCTTTGGGGCTTGAAGCTTTAGGGTTTAGGTTTGAGCGTTTAGGGTTTAGAGGGTTTAGGAGTTTAGGGTTCAGGGTTTAGGGCCTTTTGAGCTTTTGGCGCTTCAGTTTTTGTTTTATTTGCGGGCTCTGTGGTCTCATGGTTCTGGCTTCGTGCCACTTGGAAAGCTCGAGTTGCGACTGTTGGGGCCTTGGTCCTCATGATAGTGATTTCCCCGTCATCCTAACCCGAAGCACCACATCATGGTCTAGGATTGTAGGGTTTAGAGTCCGGAAGGGCAAGGCGAATGTTATAATAGGTTCTATTCGAGCCAAGCCACAAGACTGCATCAGGCGTGGAATCCTTTTATCGAGGACGGCTCCTGAGGTGTACATACAGGGTCCAGACTTGAGTCGAGGGTCAGAGCACTACCAAAGGCAGGTCCCCATAAAGGGGCCTAACTACTCTTTACAGCAGTAGGTTTTCTATTCGATCTACAGGCAGTGTGCTTTGAACATCTTCGCAAGGTGTCTTCGGCTTTGTGCTCCTTTTGCGAGGCTTTTAAATTAAACTCCCACGAAGAGGTTACACCCCAACTTCCCCCCACCTCCCCCTCCCCACGACCCCACTCCATTCAAGCATGCAAGGTTTAGGAGTTACGGGCTGGGGCCGTAAGATTTATAATTTAGGCGAGAAGCCATAAGTTAAAGCGGAGGCTCCCGTCTCGTGCTATAGCCGCACGGTAGATGGATGTTTAGCAAAGACCTCTTCACCCTCATCTTGACTCTCATGGAATCATTATGCACATTACTATGACTACAGCTGGTTAGTTGTATGACCACTGCTTCCGCTGCTATATTGAATGCTCCAAATACCATCTTGCTTCCAACACAGACGATGGAGGGATAGTCGAATAGTGCCCGCTGTGAACATGATCTCGCATAGTCATTTATCTCGATTTTCCCTAACTGCGCATGCAACCGCACCCTTGTCACTTGTCTCAGCATCCTGCTCTCGCCGGTGCTTGCGCAGCTCGATCTGATCCGAGCATAAGGGCCCTTCCCCTGTGCAGGGCCTACAAATTGTAGGCCCCACAAACACCAAGTCTCTTGTCACTAAACACACGCGATACACATGCTATAGCAGCCATATAGATGCAAGAACCAAACCTTATTGCAAGGTACATGATGGGCAGGCTGTTTCATAGGATTCGGCTGGTCAGAATCTCTCAAATGCATCGGAAGGAGCTGCGCAGCTTTCCGAAGCCGACGCTGGCCGTGGTACAGGGTCCAACGGCTGGAGGCGGTTGCCGTCTAGCAGTTCGCGCTTGAATTGCAGAGCTGGTAGCTTAAGTCCTTTCAAGCTCACTGAGATATAAGTAAAGCGATTAGGGTTCCTCACGCTCGACAGGTGGAGTCGGTGTGGCTCTAGCGACCGACATCACCATTGCTGCACGGTCGGCATACTTTGTGCTGACCTTCACCCCGACGCTGGCGCCTGGACGTCCACAAGTTTTTGTGTATTCCTGAAGCCTACTTCGAGCTCCAGAAGTTCAGGTGTAGGGCTTCGAGTGTAATTACGAGTACGGCTCTAGGGCCTACTCTAGGGGAGAACTGATTGCGGTGATGAGAGTGCATATATTCCCAGGGACCGCAAATTCGGAATCCAAGAGCTGGGAAGTCGCGGCAACCTTCCTGAATCCCTGTGCTGCTGTTGTTGCAACCCTGCGTTTCCAGGCCTTAGTCACCACCTGGTGCATCTCAATCTAGTAAGCCCCCAAAAATTGGAAACCGGATTAAGGACCATTAGTGCTGGGATTCCTTGTAATTGACTCTTAAGAATTGAGGCTTTTGGGTTTCCAACTTCTGGGCTTCTACTGTATAACTTTCCACTGTATCTTAGTCTTAGACCATTTCGCTCGGCATGTGTCTAGACTCTGTTCCGGACAGGCTCATCCCAAGATACCAACCTGCAAACATCTCTCTGGGTCCTTGCAAGTGGGTTGGCCAAAACGCGAAGCCTCAGACACTGCGGTGCCGTAAACCTTCTACCCCCAAACCCTACACTTGGGCCCCATAAACTTATTCTCAACCCCAAACACCTTAAACCGAAAACCCTAAACCCTCCAGACGCTTGGCTTTGTCTGAGAGTGAGCGACAGCACCCCAAACCCCTAAACCCTTGATTCCTAAACCCCTAGCCCTGTACCCTGCAATGTGGGCTTTGTCCTAGCTAGGTAGGAGGCAAAAAATCCCCAAACACCCCCAACCCCAAAGCCCCTAACCACGCCAAACCCCCCATCCTTGGGAACAAACAAAAATTGTAGGGGCCTTGATAATTCAACAAGGGTTTTGGGTGTTCCATAATATACCCCAAACCCTATTCTAATTATTAAGGCCCCTATATTGAGCCCAGGGCATATGCCCAGATTTGGGCGTCACCTGGCAGCTGGTTCGAAGGATTGGTCGAGGTTGCGCCCTTAGCCTTCACTTTTAGGGATTTAGGGGCTAAGAGCTTCAGGGATTTGGGGTGTAGAGCTTTAGGGATTGAGGGTTTGGGGATTTGGGGCGGCTAGAGTTTAGGGATTTAGGCTTTTGGGGTTTTGGGTTCGTTCCTTGTTTAGAGACCTATCCCGCGAGATGCCAGAGGCTTTAAGGAAGTTTTGGGGTTGGGGACTCGGTGCGCGTCAGGTTTTGTTTGTTTCTATATAATATAGAAGCCTGAATCATTATCGATATTCTTCCCCAGGATTCCTTATTGTAACTATGCTATAGAGGAGACCAAAACCTTATTCTAATTACTAAGGCTCCTA
>CAJNDV010024335.1:117655-137915 GCA_905221635.1 Symbiodinium sp. CCMP2456
ATTCTACTTATAAAGGCCCCTACATTAATCCCCGAGCCATCCATTTGCTTTGTTGATGGCCTTCCTCTGGTTCTTCATTCCAAAGTTTCATCTCAAACATCGCATCTTGGGAGCGATATTTCCTATATCGTGGTAGCTGAGTATAGGTCAGTAACTATTTTGAAATTAAGCCTGATTTGTTTGGCTATGCTTTTCCTTTGAATCTCCGAACACTGTCTATCTATCTGTCTATCTATCCATCCATCCATCTATCCATTTATCCATCCATCTATATATCTGTTTACCACTCGATTTACCCATCTATCTGAATCTATCTATCTTTCTATCTATCTATCTGTTTAGCTATCGATTTACCTATCCATCTATCTATCTATCTATCTATCTGTTTATCTATCTATTATTAATGTATGCATATATAAATATAGAGAGATATAGTTAGATAGGTAGGTCGGTGGATAGATAGATTGAGAGAGATATATACACACATACATTCGTACGTACGTACGCACGTACGCACGTACGTACATACATACATACATACACACTTACCTTCTCGGGGGAGTGGAAGAGTAAATCTTTGGTAGTCTTTGTGCACCTCGTGCTTGGGGCTCTTTGGGGGGTGAAAGGGGTTGAGGGTTTCGAGACTAGGGTTAGCAAGGGAGTTGCTGCTTTTTGGGGGCGCACTGGCTTAGAGGCTTACTGTGACTTTGGGGGGTGTCTGATGACAGGTTCCCTGAAACTTGAGCCTTAAAGCCGGAAACCCTCAGGCAAATATAGTCACTAATCCGTTTGGTCGTTGCTGTCGATGTTGAGACCCAGAGGGTCCACGTATTAATATGGTAGCTACTTTGTAGGTATTTGGGCCCCGAAAGTAGATACTATGCTATAATTTGGACCCTTTTACCCTAAACCCTAAAGCCCTAAACCCTAACCCTAAACCCTTAAGTTGGACCTTTTGGGAGAGTTCAATGGAAGCTTGGGGAGGCAAGGCGTTGCCCCTGGCGCTTCTTGGCGACAGGCACTCCGGGATTACCCAATGCCAAGGTTCTACTTGTTTACGGGATCTGGTGGCTGAAAAACTTGCTAAACTAGTTAAGAAGCTATAGAAGTACCTAGCATTAGAAGTAGGATATCCCCGACGAGGGTACTTAAAGCCCCAACCAATCGTGTGCTCGAGCCTCCGAACACGCCTTAGGCCCGGTGTGTATCCGTCGTCTCGCAGATTTCACTGTGAAATTCTCGGTTACCAGCTTGCGCAGCATTTGATAAAGGGTGCTGATATGTTCTAAACACTTGGTTGATGGTTTGCGGTGCACTGTAAACTGTAGGAATGGCCCTCAGACGTAGTGCCCAAGCCCTATGTTAACCCAAACTCCCTTCAAAACAGCGAACCTATGCGAAACCTCAAGCAACAGCCGTCCAAGCCTACCACCCTAGACTCCCTAGACCTTACCCTACTCGTCCTAATCACCAAATCCCAAAACCAATCTCTAGATGGTCACCGATTTGGGACGACTTTTGATTCTCAATAGCCATTGGCAAATACAGAACCCTAGCTACAAGGAGATTTGGGGACGGTTGAAATCACCCTAAGCTTGAACCCTACACCCCTAAACCCTAAACCCTGGACCCTAGGAAATAACTTTAAGCCCTAAACCCTAGCAAAATAGCCCTAAACCCTGAAACCCTAAGACATACCCCCAAACCCTAAGCCCCGGAGATTTCGATAAGCTTGGGAGGCTTCCGGCCGTAGAGGCCGAAAAGTGCGGCCTGATTTGGGCCACCTATGCTGCTCGGCCCAGCTTTTGAGCGTGCAAAAGGGGCTGGAGTTTAGGGTTTAGGGTTTAGGGCAGTCATCAAGTCCGGTTTCAACACAGGGTTTAGGGTCTAGTTATGTAGGGCTGGTGGTTTCTGGCGTGTGAGGCCGGATCTGTTTAGAGCTTTGGTTTTGGGTGTCAGCGGCTGCGACTGGAAGGTTGCATATATGTCCAGGTCTTGTTGCGTAGACTTCTCGTACTGCTGCCGTTCAATTATTCTGTTTGCGCTCAGCGTTTTGTCTACACAGGGCCGGTGTAGAGCAGTGCAAGCGAGGATGTCTAGTACGGTCTTTTCCGCAACAGGTACAGCGATTCCAGCGGGTCTTTTTAGATCCAGAACTCAATACACTCTCTGCTCCTGCCGGACTTGGATTTTGTCTGCGGCTTCCAGGTTCGGGATCTCTTTTTGAACATCGGTTCCTCAAGCTCGGGATTTCTTGAGGGGCTTTTGGCAAAAAAAACGTCCGAGCATGAGTGCTGAAACCCTGAACCAGAAACCCTAAACCCTAAACCCTGTCGGAAAAGTGCCATCAACAAAACCGGGGACCGGAGCTCCGAACCTGCGAAGTTGCGACCGAAGCCTTCGTTTCTGGAGTTCACAACGTCAGGAGGCTTTCAGATTTGGGGTTTGAGGTATATACATATATATAGGGGTTATGGTTTAACGTTTCGGGTTGGATAATGCATAGACGCTGGCCGGCATCTCCATCCGTGCTGAAAAATGTCTCGGGTTTCCCTAAGCCACCAGTTACCTACTATATAGGGCACTAGAGCCCCTAAGGCCCTATATAGTAGGTACCTGGAAGGTTAGGGTTTTAAGTTCAGGATTTCAACCCACGCGCAAACCCTAAACCCTCAACCCTCAACCCTAAACCCTAAACCTTAAACCAATGTGGACTTTGGTTTGCACATGCGATTTGGTGTTTCTTACAGGTTCCCTATCTTAGGGGCTCGTCTTGTTGCTGAACTTGCATGTGCAGTTGTTTCACTTTGTCGTTGACTCATCATTCGCCTCGCCTGGATTGTCCGAGTGTGAGAGCCGAAACCTTAAACCCTAACCCTAAACCCTCCAAAGGAGGATGCGGAACTCCTCAAGCGTGCGCGGGACATGGCCCTGCAGCTGGCCAAGCTGCCACATCAGGCCCCCTGTTAGGTTTAGGATTGGTTTAGGGTTTAGGGGTTTAGGGTTTAGGGGTTTAGGGGTTTAGGGTTTAGGGATTTAGGGTTTTGGGGCTTAGGGTTTAGGGTTGAGGGTTTGGTTCAGGGTTTAGGCTTGGGGGGTGTAGGATTCCGGGCTTCAGGGTTCCGTACACGACTTGCACCGCCAACTCGCAAGCCCCCAGAAGCACACTTCTCTTCTGAACCCCAAACCTTAAAATCGCAAACCCTAAATCCTTAAACCTGGCTTGACCTAAACACTGAAGTTAAAACGCAAGCTTCATGTTTTATAGAAGCCCCCGGCAGCATCAGACTAAGAGCAGGGATCGACAAATTTACGATTCCCGTGACTGACAATGCGTCCACATCTGTCGGATGTATCCCTCCACAATACTATAAGGGCCTTAAGAACTACCTATACAACTTTGTGGGGGTTCCCTATGATAATTATAGTATGATGGGCCCCAAAACCCTATTCTAGTTATTAAGGCCCCTAAACCCTAAACCCTAAAACCCTAAAGCCCTATAAACCCTAAACCCACAGGGAAGCTACATTACTGCAATCATGGTGACCCCTTGATCTGCTCGACTTTCCGAGCTTGACACCCTCCAGTGTCTTAGGTTTTTCAGATGTGAGGGTACCCTTCTATAGAGCCCTTAATAAAGGAACTCTTATATAGAGCCCATAGAGCCCTTAAAGGAACCCTTAATCCTAAACGCCCAACCCGAAAATCTTAGATCACCCCCTTATTGAATTCAGAGCCCGTAAACGAAGGCCGTCCGCCTGGTGCGCGATGCCGTGGATTCTGGCTCCACCAACTCCTTGCCTTCGCAGCTGGAGGCATTCGGTTGCAGGTGTTTGGCAAACGAGTCGTTGGCTCTACGGCAAACGGTTCAGCGTTTGGGTGCTTGGCTTACTTGTTGGAGGAATCAAAGTTACGTGCATCCAGCGGGGTTGTTGAGTTTGACGGCTGTTTTCTGAGACTGTAACATCCCGTGTTGGATAGGTCCTTGTTATCAGGTGGTCTCTTAACTCCTCAAGTGGCCCTCGGAAAAATCCCCACAGGCAGAGAACAGTGGAAGCCCCCGCAGCCCCACGGCCCGAAAACCCCAAACCCCCCTAAACCCTAAACCCCCTACGCCCTAAGCCCCTAAACCAGGCTGAAAGCATTCAGGCCCTTCGAAACCTTGGTTCTTAAACCCCGAAACTTTCAATAGCCCTACACTCCAAAAAAACCCTCGCATCCACCTTCCAAAAATATTTTCAAAAAGCACGACAAACACCAGACAACTATAAGGATCCGAAACAACCCCGCTTAGCGTAAGCTGTAAACCCTACACAAACTGCAGGTGAAACTGTTGAATTATTTTTGAAACCCCACATGTCGAGGCTTCGTTTGCTTTGCCTGAATGTGACATAGTTAGGACAGATCTGGCTGGGGATGGCTCGCAGTCGATTCATGCGTGTGAGCAAATTAGCTGCCTACTCAGTTTCAATAGACAACGGATGTGAGTTCAATGTTATCTTAATGTGTATCTGGGTTTTTGGTGTCATATATTGAAACCGTTTTGCATTCACATTTCCATTGTTGACCTCATGCACAGATTGTTTTCGATCGTCACCGATTACAAAAGTAATAAATAATACATCCGGGCTATAAGCCACATTCACATTTTTGACTAGCAGACTTCACATGAAAACCGTGCTGTCTTCACTGAACGAATATTCGACTGTGACAACATGGTCTCATTTGGGTTTAGGGATTAGGGTTTAGGGTTTAGGGTTTAGGGTTTAGGCTGCACTAATACCCCTGCGCCCTAAGCCCGTATCTCGGCGCTTACAGGTGGAACGCCTAGCTCAGGGGAAGTGCCTTGGAGCTAATACGAGGGACTTCACCGGTTCTTTTTTCTGGTCTATACGGTCTCGGGGGTTTAGAGGTGCAGGGGTTGGGATTATCCCCAAACCCTGAAGCTTAAACCCTAAACTGTGATGGGCTTCTGGTGGTTGATGAAACCCGAAACCCTAAACCTTGAATCTCCAGGGTTTATCTGTTTAAGATAGGGGCCACTAGCAATTAGAACAGGGTTTGGGGTAGATTATACTACAATTATAAGGTGGAACCCCCCAAAACCCAATTCTAGTTATTAAGGCCCCTATATTGTCTCTTGGCTTGCTTGGGGAGGTCCAGAGCCCAGGCTTCAGGAAACCAGGGTGCAGAGTACTGTAATCTAGGGGTCTAAATAATTGCCAATACTCGTTTGGGGGTTCCTGCTTACAAGCATCGTATATTATACCCCCAAAACCCTGTTCTGATTGTTATAAGGCCAGATTAAGGCCGCTATATTAGCTTTGTAGAAGATGTTTGGGCTGTGAGTTCTGTCTCTAAAAGGGTTGGTTTTGGCGTGAGGGGCTCCTGATCCTCCGACGGTTTCGGGTTTAGGGGTAGGGTTTTCGGGTTTAGGGTTTGGGGTTAGGGTTTAGGGTTTAGGGTTTAGGGGCATGACGACACACGGGATTTAGGGGTTTGGAGTTTGGGATTTAGGGGTCTGGAGCTCCCCCAAGAACGGGGTCTGGAGCTTGATTCTGTTCTGGTCCCCATGGTTACTGACTCTTGGAACCAGAGCCGAGTCTACTGACAGGGGTCGGGATAGTATTACCAACGGTTCCTAGACGGTGATACTATCTCTGTAAGCCCGCCCTTAGAGACCGTCCCTGTTCCCTCGGTCTCGAGTTCATGGGCAACTCTGAAGCCCGAACCCAAGCCCCTCAAGAAAGATGTTCGCCCAAAGGGTATCCCCCCATAACAGTACCTGGACCCTTGAGGTCCTTCATTTCGAGGACGGTTTCTGTTTTTAGCCTTTGGGATCCTGTAATGTAGGGGCCTTAATAATTCAAATAGGGTTTTGGAGGCTCCTTTTTAATCTTCCTAGTATAATATACCCCCAAGCCCTATTCTCATCATGAAGGCCCCTATAGTACACTTTGAACCGTAAGGTGCTGAACTCTTTGGCTCTTTGTGCCAGACTGAAGGTTCCGAGAGACCTTGAGGGTTTAGGGTTTAGGGTGCCCTAAACCCCAAACCCTAAAATAAGCCCCAAACCCTAAAATAAGGTAAACACCAAAGCCTAAAACCCTAAAGCCCTAAACCCTAAGCCCTAAAACCCTAAAGCCCTAAACCCCAAATCGTAAAACCCTAAACCCCAAACCCCTAAGCCCTACAGCCTTGGCCCTAGCCCCTATACATCCTACACCCCCTGGAGCCCTGAAGCCCTAAGGCCAAGGTTTCTAGCCCAATGACGCTTATACTCTAAAGCTTATGACGGTTTAGGGTCGAGGGGTGTAGGGCTTTAGGGTTTAGGGTTTAGGGTCTAGGGTTTAGAGGTTTAGGGTTTCGGGCCTGGGTCTTTGGTATCTACAGACAGGCTTTCTCCCCAAGATCAAGTTCCCGAAGCCTTCCTCTCGATGCTGCCGCACGGCCTTGTGCTTGCGAAGTAGCAGGCAAAAGGTGTTAACTGTTAACGGTTCAGAGTATAGGGTTTGCGGTTTGGGTTCAGATGTGTTTTCATGTGTGGGCTTCAGTGGGATCGTAACCCCCTAAACCCTTAACTTTTGAACCCGAAGCCCTGGACACTAAAACCCCAAAACCCTAAAACCCTGAACACTAAACCCCAAACCTTAAACCCCAAACCCTAAGCCCTAAACCCTAAACCCTAAAATCCTAAACAAACCCTAAACCCTCAACTGCAAGCCCTAAAAGAGCTGCATTGCCAAGGCTTTTCCAGGATCCCGACTCGAAACGCCTGATGACGGCGAGAAGCAAGACTTTCCAGAAGTCCAAGCCCAAACCAGCTGCAAAGTTGTGAGCTGGGGTACTGTAGGGGCTTAAATAACTACCACTACTATTTTGGGGGCTCCTTATTGTAATTATAGTATAACGACCCCCAAAACCTTATTCTAATGATTCGTCGTTAGTGTTTCACCTTGGGCTTCGCCTAGGGGTGCCTAGAGCGCTGATATAGGTAATTGCCCTTAGGCTGTGTGAGCTGCTTTGTGGTGGTTTGTTTAGTCTATGCTTTCGTTCCGGTTGTTTTGCCCAAGGGTGTGGGAATCGGTGTGTGGGCTTATAGGGTGTAGCCATAAGATGTATTAAAAGTTTAGCTGTAAGGCTTTGTGGTTTTAGGATTTCAGGGTTCCGGTTTTGGAAGTGTAGGTTTTAGTTTAAGCTGGACAGGACGAGGTATCAGCTTCTGGAGTTTGTGGCATCGGACTTTTGACAGCTGGCCGTGAGAAGAGGAGCCCCCCACTGCCCCAACCCTACGTTGCGCAAGGACACCATTTACCTGCCCGGGCATGCAATCGGATAAACCTAAACCCTAAACCCCTACGGTTGATGATCTAAACCCTGCATGACCCATAATAAAGAATATGCCATAATTCCCAGAGTGTAGGGTCCTTAAGGTAATGCAGAGATTTATATCATCAACAGTATTATACCAAACCCGAAGGGCTGAACGAAAACCGGGTGACTCCCATGTCGAGCGCGAAACCCCAAATCCAAAGTGGAATCCCCGACTCTCAATGCTTTTTGGTACACCGAACTTGATGTCATATAGGGGCCTAAATAATTATTTACACTGTTTTGGGGGTTCCTCATACTAGATATAGTATAATATACACCAAAACCTTAGTCTAATTATTAAGACCCCTACATTAAGGGCGTAAGAAAGTTTGTTGTTTGGGTTGGTTCTCTAAAGTTTTTTGCTTCTGAGGCTTAGCTTCAACTACTAGACAGCAGCGGCCTCCTCTGGGCACTTGGCCTGTTGTAGGACTGCACCACCGGATCTCACAAATGGCATTTTCGTTGAATCTCCGGGTTGCGACTCCGGGTAATTAGTGGGGCATAGTGCAGACGCCTCTTCTTTATTAGGTATAGGGATGATGATAGGGATCCTAAAGCCTCTGAAATGACTCTACACGGATGTTTTGTTCATACCTTCCTGCGAGATCTGGAGCTTTGGCACACATGCCTCTCCTCGGTACTGTGCCGGAGGCCTATCCTCACCTAGCCTAGCCTAAGCCCAAGAGCCTAGCCTTGCCTAGTTGCGTGCTGGTGTTGATTCAGTTAAGGAGTTCTAGAGTTGCAGCTGCCGTCGTGTTTAATAGTAACAGGAGGGGAAGCTTTTCCGCCTGCTGTATCTCGCCCTTTTCGGAAACCTGATATCCCCGAATCCCCTTGACAGTCGCTATAAAGGTACGATGCTGTATGCACCTAAACCCAATCTACCAGCTGTTCCTAGTCGCCCCAGCTACCCTCTAGTATACCCAAAATACCCTCCATTAGGGACCATAAGGGCTTCATGAAAGGGTACTTGGGGGGGTCCTGCTTAACCCTGCTATTCGCTCAACTGGGATTTCAATTCCAAACGCAACACGAAACCACGCCGAAGATCCAGGGAGTGTACATACCTTCGGTCATAGCCTCTGGGAGCTTAGAGAGACTCTGGGGCGCCACCACAGAAGCTGGGGCGCACCAGGAAACTGGAGTCTGGACCCTCAACCCTAAGCCCTAAACCAAAAACCCCCAAACCTCAGCCAATTCCCGGATGTGAAAAGTGAAAGATGTGGTGGGAGGGGGCCGGGATAAGGGTCCGGTTTAGGTTTTGTATAGGAGTATGGGGGCCTTAATAATTACCAATACTATTTTGGGGGGGGGGCTCCTTATTAGAGCCATAGTATAACATACCCCAAAATCCTCTTCTAATTATTAAGGCCCTTACATTAGGGGTTTAGTATTTAGGGCTTAAGGGTTTAGGACCGATCTAGGACTTTGGGGGTTTAGGGTCTTATCCACTGTTTTTGAGCTACGGACCTTTCGGACAGATATTGGGCTGTAGCACTGCCGTGAAGCAGCTCCAACTAACTGTTTTACCTGCCTGCATCACGAAAGTCCCTGGGTGTCAGGGTTCGGGGGCTGTTGGGCGGGACGTTTTCTTGGCATATTTCGGTCTACTGTTAATCCTTGAAGGTGCGCGTCTGAAATCTTGCACACTTGACCACAGAACGAAAGTGGTGGTGGCTGAGACCCACTGTTTCTGCAAACAAGATGAACGGCAAATTCGGACGTCCACTGGCAAGCTTAGTGTACTTGGTTCGTAGCCTCCAAAGCAAAAGGTTGTTGGTACTTCAGTGCACCTAAAGAGACCAGCACGCAAGCCCCTCAGCAGACAAGTCCTATAGACCCACTTCCGTGGCTTCGGGGCTCTATCTCGACTTGCTACCCTGCAGCGTGTTTGAGTTCCACGGCAGTGTAGCACTCGCAGGAGCCTCGGTCTGCGTTAGGACAGTTTTGAGTTGTTGTTGTGTCTGGTTAGCCAACATACTCACGAGCACCTCAGATTTGGTTTGATAGGTATGGCTCGGGACACAACGTCAGCAAGCATCGACATTACGAGAACCAACAGCAGCTACAGCTCATGACGAACAACTTTCTCATTGAGATGGTTGCTGTCAAGCAGTAGCATGTTTGTGAATGTGTGGGTCGTGGTAGCAAGGAATAGGATGGCATTGCCCTACACACATGACAGGAGCAAACGTCGTCGTCGTCGTCGTGGTGGTGGAGGTGGTCGTCCTAGCCGTAGCTGTCGTCGTCGCAGTAGAATGGGTGGGAGTAAAACTAGGCGTAGCATGAACAATTCTGCTTTTAGTGACGTGGCGGCGCCCTTACCGTCCTGCAAGCTGCACTCAGGAACACCACCGACGTCCATGGCTCTTCCGGAGGGCATCGAGTCCGACAGGCAAGGATTCAGGGTTTGAAGGTCTAGGGCTTTGGGTTTGGGGTGCATCAGGCCTTAAATCCAATGCTTATAAGCCTGCCGCGACTAGTTTATGTTTTTTTCCCGGTTCGTTGATGCATGGGGGTTGCGCATAATTAGTGTAATTATGCTTCGTTTTGCTGGGGCAAATAGCCGAAAGTACGTACTATCGTACAGCTTGGACCACAATGTACGCATTATGTGTGTACTTGGCGCCTTCGGTTGTGGGATGCTTCCTGGGCGGCGACTCGCAACACAAGTTAGAGACTGCGTATTTTCCAGTTTCACAGTGGTTCCATTCGAGTCTGTTTTCGGCTAGCACCGTCCCGAAGTGCAACAGGTTTGTAGTTTTTCAGGATATGAGTCCTACTGTAAGAGTTTTTGGTAAACAGGACGGATGCATGTAGTTGCTCAATGAGTACATGCATCCATCCAGTCTACCGTAAACTCCAAAGACCCACAAGACCGGCCAACCCTGATGTAGATGTGCATACAGCTGCATGCAGACATCAGGCGAACCGAACAACTAGTTTCATGTAGATAAAGTAAGGTGTACAAGCCAGACAAACCTCTAAAGTCCTATGAGTCCCACACAGCCCTAAACAAAACCCCACACACAGACACAGACACAAGAAACGTCCCTATAACATAGCCGCAAGCCCCTGGGGCTTGCAATCCGAGTTATAAGGGAGCGTACTACTTAGGAGTTAAGATGAACAAGAAATCCCGCTTAAACAATCCGAAAGCCCAGCCCCGAACTCTAAAAGGCCTAAATCTGGAGGCACAAAACCCTTAAACCTTGAGCAACCCAATCCTGAAGCCGTAACACAGAGCATTGTTCAAAACACAACTCTACTATACACACATCTGGCGCTGTAAGAAGCCCCTTCCCAGCAAGAAGCCTATATAGTAGAAGCCCAAAAGTTGAAAACCCAATAGCCTCAATCCTGAAGAGTAGTGCACAAGGAACCCCAGCACTAATTGTCCTTTGCCCGGTTTCCAACTTTTTGGGATACACTATAATGTGAAGGGTGCCCTTGCGCGTGTTTTGGAGGCGCCTGGAGGAGGTCAGGCAAAGCGCCTCTCGGATGGCAGTGGGCCGACCTTAAGACTTGTACTCACATGCTTGTGGGGTTTGAGGTGATTGTGTATAGGCTTCTTTTGGGCCGTTTTATCATTTATTGAGGGATTAAGCCTTGAGCGTTTAAGCGTTTGGGGATTGGGGTTGGCTGAGGGTGTAAGGGTTCAGGGGCTGAGGGTTGCAAAGATTGTTGTGCGAAGCTTTAGGGGTTCTGCGTTGAGTTTTGAGGTGTGTAGGTTCGATGGTCTAGGGATGCAGAGCTGGCTTTTTGAACCACGTAGAGGGTTTGGGTTTGAGGGATTTTGGTTTCCAGGTGTGGGGCAGGCTCCAAAAGCCGGACGACTTTCTTCTCGGCATGGAGATCATGATCCAACGGCCTGTCCGAAGCCGGAAAATACCCGAAATCCTAACTCTCCGAAGAATTGTTCATAACATGGACTTTCGTCGGAGCTCCTAGCGCCTCTGAGTGGTAACCTGCCTCCCCATACATAGTTATATATATATATACATATATATATATATATATATGTACGAATATGTATATACTTGAACATACACCAACATGTATACAGTACATTATACACACTCTATTGTATGTCATATGTTTATCGGGGTTATACATGTGTTTTTCACTGTGTGTATATATATATATATACCAATATACATTGGGTACTGCCCCCACTCAGTAACAGTTGGATTATTTTTATATTATGGATATATTAGGCCCTTTATTGTAGCCCTATCAAAGACTGTTACTGTATGGGGGCAGTACCCAATATATATACATGTATATATGTAGGGAGTTGTTAGTTGTTCTGAGGTCAAGAGTCTCCAGGACATCTCCGGCAAGTTGGGTGACAAGCTTCAGGCTGCCTGTGGCTAAGGCTAAGGACTTTCGAAGCTTAGAGTTTTGGGCTTTAGAGTTTTCTGTTTCAGACTTTCAGAACTTTTTTAGGGTTTTTGGATTTAGAGTTTTATGTTTCAGACTTTTAGAGCTTATAGGGGTTGTCAGAGTTCTGCCAAGGCGTTCCTGAAAGGTTGCAAGACCCTAAACCCAATATCGCCGACATTGAAACTACCCATAGGCCCCATAGTAGCTCCATTTTGGGATTACCTTATAGGGTTCTATATATGAACCCCAAAAGGGAACTAGTTTAGGGCCTATTGGTAAACCCAACATCACCGACATTGAAACTACCCATAGGCCCCATAGTAGTTCTTTTTTGGGATTACCTTATAGGGTTCTATATATGAACCCCAAAAGGGAACTAGTTTAGGGCCTATTGGTAAACCCAATATCACCGACATTGAAACTACCCATAGGCCCCGCAGTAGTTCCTTTTTGGGATTACTTTATAAGGTTCTATATATGAACCCCAAAAAGGAACTAGTTTAGGGCCTATGGGTAAACCCAATATCACCGACATTGAAAACAGGCTCCAACATCCAAGGCCCACCTTCGCCCCCGACGTTCGCTCTCTGCAGGTGGTGCTGCGTGCATAAACCTAACCTTCCAGGTACCTCCTACATAGGGCCTTACGGGCCCTAGTGCCCTATATAGTAGGTAACATGGGGGTTTAGGGTAAACCATGCCCCTATAATCAAGAGTTCATGACGATTCCGGGGCACTGAAGTGGTAGGGATAAGGGTCCAGGAAGATCAGTGCACCGGCATCTACCTAAGGATTTGCCTTTGCAGTCCTCATGAACAGATGTACATAGATATAGACCCCCCAAGCCGTGGAACCTGATTAACAAGCCTTGGTTCCTTCATCCCAAAAGCATTAGGATCTTTATTAAGAACTCTATATAAAGACCCAAGGTCTTTTCATCAGCTTCCCACATTACACCAGGTCCCTCGAGCTAAAAACTATCTCCAGCAGCTCGTGGATTGCATCCTGCCTGGATGTTGGATTTGCTAGTTTACACGGGTTGTTGGCACGGGGACTTTCTCAGTTGGTAGGGTGGAGTTTGCACGACGTTGAGGGGGCTTGCTTAAATTTGGAGGCATGGCATTTCCGGGTCTTGTGGTAAGGATCACACTATTCAGGCTCTGTACGAGGCCCCCCATTTAGGGTTAAAGGTTTAGGATTTGAAGGCTGACGATTTGGGGTCGTTTCTTGTGGGCTGTTGGAGTCTGTGGTTTCTCAAGTGCAGGGTTCAGGTTTACTATGCGATCCTTCAGGCAAGGGGTTCTGGGGGGGAGGGTGCTAGGGAACCTTGGGGGACACGAGGGAGAATCCATACTCGGTAAGGGTGCAGATAAGGGTGGGCCGGGCTGCAAGGAGTTTCGTTTCTTTTGTGTTTCTGGATCACCGCTGTGGGGCCAAAGGTCTTGCAACCTTAAACCCACTGTCATGGTTTGGGACCATTCGGGACTTAAGCTTATACACTTCAGGAACCTTGTGGATGTATGGCGCAGGGGCTTGAACGTCACGAAGATGGAAGTCTACAAAATCTGAAGCGGCGGACTACAAGGAACACACCTCAAGCAACAGAGATGTTTAAGGACTCCGAGAGGTGTCATCCTCCAAAAGTCTTGAAGTGTATAGAAGAACCCTGATCCCGTTAATAAAAGTTATACAACAATATCATGTCGTAGGGTTCGCTACTATGAGCAGACTACACAGAAGCCCAAAACCCTGTTCTAATTTCGAGGGTCCCTTTATTCCGCAATGGGAAACCTGCGCGATATTTTTACGTAGATTTTAGTACCGTAGGCCCGTAGCCGCAACCCTAAACGCCGTAAACGTTGACTACCGTAAGGCAGTAGTCTCCCTAATCCGTGAGCCTTGAACGAAGAAATCCAGAAAACCCTGAACCATAAGACAGCGACACCAACGACCCCTCAGTAAGGAACATGCACTGACAGCATGGCAAGATTCCCACGTTTCTTTGGTATGGGATGCCAACCGCGAAATTGACAGATATCTATCCTGAACCCGGCACCACACATGACCCTAAAGCCTAGTTCTGCCCCTCCTAAACCAGAGCCGCCACATAAACCCTTGGAGCTTAAGATGCTGTCCCGAACACCCAGTACAGAGTATAGATGTTGTCTGCACATGCTTTTATGTGTGTATACATACACATGCATATATGTACATTGTGCTTCAGTCTCTTTCGTCTTGCCAACAGCTTTCCATAATTTATTTCATTCAGTTTCACCCTGTTTCCTGAAGGCATCAGCCCGAACAGAAACCCAGTGCCTCAGCTGCTATTGGTGACTCCCTGACTCTCGGTTAGGGGCGGAATTAGAATCAACAGGAGCTCGTAGGGTTCTGAGGTCTTATAGTGTGCAGCATTCGCAAGTTGGCACAGGACCCATAAGGATTAAGGGCTCAAGGGCTTCTTAGGCTTTAGTATTTTAGGCGTGTATCCCATCCTAAACCCTGAAGTGTACTTAGAATCCCCCCCAGCTGCCCTCGATAAGACCTTACATACAAACTATGATCTATTCAGGACAACAAGTGTTCTCTTAAAGGGCACTTGAAGGGTTTTGGTAGGTCTTGAAATGCAGCCTTGACTCAAGTGATGACTCCAGCTGGGAGTAGGCGAGTTCAGAGGCTCCCAAACCCGTGCGAGTAACGAACGCACTGTAAATCAAAGGCATCCTGTCCTTGCAAGCCTCACTGCAGGCTCTGTACAGCGTAAACCATACAACTTTCTTCGCAAAACTTATTTCCAAGCAGCTGGTCATGGCGAGTGGGGTTGGGCAGTAGTCAGGGAAGTTTCGTTGAAAAATCACGCTTTGAGGTGCAGGGCTTGGTACTTGAGAACGGCTTTGCTGATGAGGTTGGGAGTCCAGCACATTTGGTTTGCTGAGAGATATAGGGTTGTTGCGATGTGTAGGGTCGAGGCATTAGGTCTGGCAAGGGGAGGTGTAGAAAAGCACATGTTTGCAGACAAAGCCCCCTGGAATCGCACACCCTAGACCTGCACATCCCTAAGCCCTATAAAGAACCGAAAAAAACCGTGAACCCAAATCTTTAAGCCTAAACCCTAAACCGACATGCACACCTTAAGTCCTGAAGCCTGCTCAGGCAGGCTATCGGCTCTGTCAAGAGGAGCTTTCGCGAGTGGGCGGCCGCTCGTCCTTGGCTATGTATATATATATATATATATGTACATAAATATATATATATATATATATATATATATATATACGTATAGAAATACTTATATGTATATAATATATATATATATATGTACTTATTTATCTATCTATAATATATATATATATGTAGATGGTTCCGTTTACTTTAGAAGCCAAACGAAACTAACAGTGCCATCCTCAGGGTTCCTTTCTAAGAGCTGTAGGGTTTATAGGGCTAGGCTTCCTTAGTATAAGAGAGTATAAACATAGTTTCATACCACCCAAAAGTCCTATTATTATTATTGTTATTATTATTATTGTTACTAACCCTGTATAAGGGACTTTGGTCTATGGTACTTCCATAATTCGGTAATTTTAGAGTATTATTTGGGAATTCCTCACCCTTCAATCTCTTGCACGGGAGAAGGTCGTGATTTAAGGCTTATAGGGTTTAGGGTATAGAAGTGACTATAATTTGCACCAAAACCCGTGATCCTGACAAGCATGCGCAGTTCTTCTTGGTGTTCCACGGCTCGCAGATAAACAGCCTCGGATTTGCTGCAGGTTGCTTGGAGTTCTGGGGGTTGAAAATTAACCCCTTACGGTATCCACCCTGACCCTAAAATAATAATTTAGGGGCCGTAATTATTACCTGTACTATGTTGGGGTTCCTGATTATAATTAAGCTATAATATACCCCAAAATCTTTTTCTAATTATTAAGGTTCCTACATTACGGTTAAGGCAGGCCCGGGCGCACGCAGGTTTTAGTTTAGGTTTGGGTCTTGTATACACAGCAAAGCGCACTGGCGACATCCGTTCTACCAGGGCTCAGGGTTGGGGGCCCAAACGCGTGGATTTTCCAGGTCCGGCCTCTGATTGCTGAGGTCCTGGGCTTCTTTTGCACACCGCTGGCCAGACTGATAACGAACCTCGGCCGCAAAGCTGTGCTTTGTCGAGGGCATGGGGTAGCCGCCGGGTAAGCTGGCAGCAGTGCTGGCGGGAATATCTCTGTCGCTGTTGGCGTCGTCGTCGTGGTTGAGCACCATCGAAGGAAGCTGCAGACAAGGCAAGCACGACAGCAACTGTAGCAGCGGCACTATCAGCAGCATAGCATCTTCACGCGAATGGTATCAGTCACCTCCGAAGCACGAGTGAATGCTAGCTTGTGTCACCTTGCCAGAACCCTGAGCCTCAATCAAATCTATGACAGAGCAGATTTGGCCTCATGAAGGACCTCTTGAGGAGTTTGGTGCTGGAGACCTTCGCGCACATGACGCCACCTGCCGAACATCTTGACAACAACCAAACCCTCAGGGCCCAAAGTTACATAGTAGAGTTGTACTTACCATCAGGGTATAGTATAGTATAGTATGCTAAGGTTAAAGTATAGTATAGTATAGCATAGTAACTATAGTATATGGGACCCAAGACAAACCCCCACTAGTTAATGTTGGGGCCTGCATAAGTCATTGCTGAAACTTCCATGTTGTACGACTGTTTAGTATACACCCCAAAACCCTAGCCTCTTCTAATTATTCAAAATATTCAAGCTCCCTAGACTAGTTGGATACTGGAACCCTCAATAATCTCTAAACTCTAAACCCTTATTACGCCTTAGGAAATCCTTCATAATGTTCGACCCGACGTCCGTCGCAGGCTCAGGCCCCTTCCCCCCCGGATCCTTGTGCCCTGAAACTGAAGCCTACTACAACTATAGCAGCTGGAATATTTAGAATGAGGTTTGGAGGTTTTTGAGAGTAATGAGAGTGAGCTTTAGGAATAGTACTGTTGATTATTTCGGTTCATCAAAATCATTTGTGTCCTCTCTAACACTAAACTGAACCGCCAGCGAAGCCTCGCACTGAAACGTGCTGCCTCGATGTTATGCTGAGCTTTGGACGATACTGTCAACCAACACCCAATGCCAAGCCTCCCTCTATTCAAGACGTGCGGCAGTAATGCCCGTGATATAGGGGTAACTAATCTGTCCTTATGGTACCAGCATTATTATAAACTAGTCCCACAGCCCTTTTCTCGTCTTTATGTTACAGCTCGAGCTCGTCCTGAAAGCGTAAGCTCGGAGGTTTGATAATGCTGGCCTTGCAGCGTCACTTCTTGGTGAGCATGGGGACGGCTTGCTGCGAGCGCTCAGGAGTACCTTCTCAGGGTGCTTTCAGCGTCCCACTGGGTTGCAGGGATCGCTCTGCAGGATTCCTGCACGCCAATCACTACCCGCTATCCTTAACAGAACAAGTTGTACGCACGCCCAGCATGGCTTCAAGCTCCTTCACAACTGTCGAATGTATGTAAACTGTAAACGCTGCATGCTTTTAATATGTTAATTAAACAGTATATGTATATGTATAAATAAATAAATAAATAAATAAATAAATATATATATATATATACATATATATATATACATACATACATGTACACACCTAAAGATATCTATATGCGTATATACACGCATACACACATATCATAGAAACATATGTGTAAACACATACGTATATTTATATATATATATATATATATATATCATGGAGATACACGCATACACGTGTATACTTACATATACAGGTTATATGGGTTCCTTATGTACGATACATAAACACACATTCATACACACATACATACATACATACATACATACATACATACATGCATACATACATACATTCATTCATTCATTCATACATAGATAGTTACACTCATGCATGCATGTATGCATGCATACACACACATACAAACATACATACATATATGTATATATATATATATGTATATATATATATATGAATGTCTACACATCTATATGTACACATGTGTATGCGTGCGTGTGTGAGCGTGGGTTCGCCTGACATAAGAACATGCATGTACAGTAAGCGCATGTACATAAACCTACATACCACATGGACACACACACACACATATATATATATATATACACACATACATATAGTGTTACATGTACATACACACATAAAGAGATATGAGACATAGAGAGAGAGGCTTTCTAGCCTTATGCCCGACAGCGACATGATATCGGTTCGAGTCTTATTAGACATTGTTTGTGAGCAGTGCAGTGGCAGACCTTCGGCCGGTACATCAGAGGTCCTGGGACGTCGTCGTCGTCGCACTAGTAGTAGTAGTAGTAGTAGTAGTAGTAGTAGTTGTTGTTGTTGTTGTAGCAGCAGTGGTAGTGGCATCGTCGTCGTCCAAGCCAGCACCCAAGGCTCGTCTGAAGTTCTCTGTGGACGCCGAGTTCGTAGGCGAGACCCACCTTTCGGCCCTGTCCGCCTTCCGGTTCACGTAATATTAAGGGCGTGCCGTTTTGTGGTCTGGGTTTAGGGCTCGGGAACGGGGTCTAGGGATTGGGTTTAGAGTTTAGGGCTGCCGAAATCTGGCGGAAAATCACTGGTTTCAGGGGCTTTGAGATGCTGGGCCAGGCGAACTCCCTCGCCCCAGACTACCCTTCAACAAAAAGCTCACAGCCATAGCTTCATTACAACACAACGAAGGGTAAGAAGCGGAGATATGCAAGAATGCTGCACAGCAGACATCGCCCAATTCCAGGTGCAACCTATGATTGCGACTTCTTCTCTAGCTCCAGCTGTGCTACAAGCAGTTGCAACATGTTGCAACAGCAGCTCCTCTCAACCTCAGCAGTATGTCACCTCCCGCCGAAGCCCTGAATGTTCCCTCACACCCGAAACTCCAAACAACCTTGACGGAACTCCAAAGCTGTCCGGCTTCCGCTTGGGGAGAACTACCTGATTCCGGCGTTCGAGCTTGATCACAAGTGTCCGTGATTGCAAGCCTCTGTTGGGCGTGAGCCTCCCCTTTGAATCTCAACCTGAAGCCCCTGAGCTCTGAGACACCCTTGCAAGTAGGAGCCCATGCTGGGGCAGAGATTTTTTGGCTGTCAGAGCTTCCAGAAGATAACCCACTAGAACACCTCACTGCGTCTTGCATTGAAACGAAGCCCGAAGATTCAACTTCAGGTCCCCAAAGCCCGGAAACTTCAGGTTCCAAAGCCCCCGAACCTGTTTGTCATGCCCAAGCCCCAAACCCGGAACCCTAAACCCTACAGCGAACCCCGTGACTTCTGGTAACAAAACACTTCGGGGTTTTGGGCAAGGGCGCGCTTCTGGGTCAAGGTTCAGGCTTGCCAGGGATGAGGCTTCGGGGTTTAGGGTTTAGGCACTCAAGGTTAAGGGTTGTTTTCCATCTTTCTGCCACTGGTTTAGGGTTTAGACTTCAGGGTTTAGGGTTTAAGGCTTAGGGATGTGAGGGTCTTAGTTTCTGGTCCCAGAGGTTTCATTTTCGGGCCGTGCGTACATCCCCGGTCACCTAAGCACTGGATCCTCGAACCTGATCACCTGATCCCAAAGCAAATCTGCGAGTTTCCGAAAATACGGGGTGCCTTATGTTTGGGGGGTCCTTATAATAAGGATCCTACGATTTAGGGCGCTCTACTAGGGTCCCCTATTTTCGGAAACCCCCATCTCCGACCTGAGGAGTCTGACTCTGAGGAACGGCCAGTCGCACGGGCAGGCCAGGAGGCAGAGACAAAGAGTTCGATCGCGACATGATCTCGCACGCGCGCAAAGACCAGCGAGCCCTAACGATGGGGTTTAGGGTTTAGGGTTTAGCGTAAGTATCTTGCAGATGCTGGTGCTGATGACAGCAATGTACATCATGATAGGCCTGCTGTTGTGGTGGTGGTAGTGGTGGTAGCAGTTGCAGCAGGTAGCGGTAGCAGTAGCAGTGGCAGCAGCAGCAGCAGCAGCAGGAGCAGGGTTCGTAATGACCTAAGAAAAAGCTCAACACGACCGCGCAACATCCACACTAAAATGACTCCTTCAATTCTCGCTCACTAATCTCAAAGCATAGCCCGCCGGGCTTGAGACACGTGTCGCACAGTTTGCTCTGCATGAGGGCTCTCGTGAAGACACAGGTCTCATTGCACGAAACTGGGTAGTGCTCTAAACTAGGGTCAGGGATGGCACTATGATAGAAGCCTGTGTAGTAGGTTCCTGATTGTATGCACCCCAAATGGACCCCAAAAGCCCTTTGAGACAAGACCGTACAAGACCCCTAGATTTCGAAGCCCGTTTTCAAAAGGCTCAGGATTTAAGTATGGTCTAGGGCTGTTAAATCTCACAACTCGCATAAGGCAGGCTAGGCTTCACAAGTACACCTCAAAAACAGCTGCTCGCCCGTTTCCGACCACAACATACCCAGTGGTTTAGGATTCAGGGTTTTAAGGTTTTTTTTTTTTTTTTTTT